>QAXK01000699.1:0-12078 GCA_004335735.1 Chlorella sp. KRBP
GGAGGAGGGAGGGGAGAGGAGGAGGAGGGAGGGGAGGCGCAGGGGAGAGGAGGGAGGGCCTCAGCTGCTATTGCACCACACACCAACGCCACCACAACCACAACCACAAGCACCGCGAGCGCCAGCATCTGCTGCAGCACCCGCACAGCTCGGAATGACGCGTGTGACCGCTCTGTGCACGTGCATGTGGCCAGGATTGACCCAACAAATTGGTTGCTGTTGCTTGCAGATTGTTGGCCTGTGGCTCCAGCTGATCCGCGCCGACTCGTTCCTCAGAAGCTACTTGGACAGCGTGGACCTGGCAGCCACGCTCTTTGTCCGTGAGTGAGGCCTCGGAACTCTTTGGGGGGCCTCACACTGTTTGGGCACGTGGGCAGGCGTGGTTTAGACAGAGCGGGACCTGGCACCCAGGTCTGTGAGCGACACCTCACACTTACCTGGTTGCCTGAACAGATGGCTGCTTCAGATGTAACGCTCAACACGGTCAGAGCGTTCAGTCAGTGGCAGCGGACGCGGGTGATGCAAGCCTGCTCTACCACGCCATCATGCTGGGAAGGGCAGGGTAGCAGTCAGCTGGGGTGGGCAGCTTTTGCCAAGTCACTGACAGCGCTGCCTCTGCTTGCCCCTTTGCGCGCTGCCTCGGCCCGTCACCCACGGATGTGACATCCATCCCGCCCGTGCAGCCACCAACACGGCCGTTCAGTGAGTCACTGGGGATGCAATATTGAGAGACTGCTTGCAGTGGGATACAGTCACTGGGGACAGATAGGGAGACTGCTTGCAGTGGGATACTGGGGCCAAGTTACCACTGGGGCTCAGGCGCGGTTGAAAGATGCGTCAGGCAGCGTGTGCGGCATGCTGAACATCTCTCATGCATTCACGCGGTGACATGCACGTGTCGATGCCACATGCGTGCACCGCAGGGACATGCTCAGCCGCCTCAACACGAACCTGACGCAGTACAAGGGCTCCCAGGCCGCCCAGACGCTGATCCAGGGCCACGTGCTGCCCGACCGGCCGTGGCACAGCAGCCTGCTGCCCGAAGGGACCACGGCCATCTCGTCCAATACAGGCACCGGGGCGTACGTCAGCGTGACGGCGGCCAATGTAGGCAAGGAAACGTGAGTGTTGCTTGCATATCAGGATGGCCAACATCTGCGAGTGAGCGTGGCGTGGGCTGCATGTGGGCGGAAGGCGCGTGATCGCACGCAGCGTTTGGTCCTGCTGCGGCCACGATGGTGTTGACGGCGAGCGTCAAGCCCTAAGCGTTTGTGGGCGTGATTTTGCATGCAGGCCGGTCATCACGCTGGGCAGCGCCGGCAACGTGGTGCCCATCAACGTGCTGCAGGCAGACATCCTGACTGGCAAGGTGAGCAGCACACCTTGATAGGGATTTCCTACCTTCCAACTGAACGACCAAAGCCTGTCGTTCGGTCGGAAGTGTTGGTCTCCCCCTGGGTAGTGGGTAGTTGGCAGTTGGCCTGTTGGTCTGCCCTGCAAAGTGCAAAGAAGGCGGCGAAACACACGCCTGGGTGGTGCTTCCACTTCCAAGGGCCAAGGGCCAAGCGCTGCCACTGCCACACGTGACTGGGAGCAGCGGCTTCCCCAGCCACAGCAACTGAGACAAGCAAGTGCTACCTGAGTGCTGCAGTGCGTACTGATGCTGACTCATGCTTCTGCTCGCTCGTGCCGTTCCGCAGTCGGTCATACACATCATCAATGACGTAATCCTGCTCACCAGCCTGCCGGACGCCAGCCCGCCTTCACGGGGCGGCGCCGAGCCGCCATCGGGTCCCTCAGGTGACCATGTGCTGAGAATAGCTGTTCTCCACCCCTGACCGTTTTCACTCTTTGTCATGCACCTTCCGCAGCGCAACAGCTCGCGCTAGCAGCATGCCTGAGGGTTGCTGCCACCGACACTACACAGCACTGAGCAGTTGCTGGTGCTGCCTACCATCACAAGTGCATTTATAGAGGAGTGACAGGCCACTCCTGCGTGCTGTTACTACGCATGATGACATCTCGCCGTGAGGCGCCGCAGCGCAGCGCACCAGTGTACACCAGGATGACTAATCGTGGCTCATGGTGGCGTGTGCACGTCCTGCACGCGTCCCTAAACAGGCAACGCAGGCTCGCCTGCAGCGCCCCCGCCGCCACCAACAGGCTCGGGCGTCTCGGGTGGCGACGGTTCCCTCCCTGCTGACTTGTCACCTGGAGCCTCTTCTCCCTCCTCCTCCTCCTCGTCGCCCTCCTCCTCTTCTTCCATTTCAGGTGAGGCCTGGGCTGCTGGTGCTCCTTGTGCTCACTGTGTGGCTATCTCACTAAGACCTAGAAAGAGCAGTCTCTCTCTCGGTGAGGCGGGGTTGGTTGTTCCCGTCCCTGCTGACTCTCACCTGGAGCGTTCTCCCTCCTCCTCCTCCTCCTCCTCCTCCTCCTCCTCTTCCTAGCCACCACCACCACCACCACAAACTGAAACCACGTGTGCAGGAAGAGCCGTTGCTGTCATGCGGCTGGCCTGACAACACCCCATGCTATGCCCTCGCTTACCAAACCTCGCGGTGCAGGAGGGGCCATCGCCGGCATTGTGGTTGGCGTCATTGGTGGCCTGGGGCTCCTCCTGGGTGCAGCAGCCTTCCTGTACCGGCGCAAGTACCGGCGCCACGGCGACGGTGATGAGACAGGGGAGACGCAACGGTTGCACAAGCAGGCCAGCGGCAAGCAGCGCGGTGACGGCAAGGCCTCCTCTTCTGGTGCGTGTATGTCTGGGAGGGTGCATGGCATTAGGGCTTGTTGGGAGGGCTTGACGATGGTGGCGACAGGGTGATCTGATGCTTCACAAGAGGCATGGAATGCCCTTTCTGGCACAGTTCTTATAAACCATCAGTGCCTTGACCATGAGCATCCTTGCCTACCTGTTCCCGCTGATTCCTGTCATGTCTTGTGTCACTTGTTCCACTGCTCGTTGCGTTGCTGTCCTGCAGGCGCAGGTGGCGGCCAGGACAGCGCAGGCGCTGCCAATATAGGCACTCAACGGGACGGCGGTGGTGGCGGCTCAGGGGGCATGGACCAGGGAGGAGGCGGCGGCGGTGGCGGTGGTGGCGGTGCGGCGGACACGAGTCAGCGGGCTACCCGTGGGCCTGTGCATGTGCAAGGATTCATCTACGGGGTGAGTGGTGGTGGTGGTGGTGGTGGTGGTGGTGGTGGTGGTTTAGGGCGCATGGAGGTGGTGCGCTGTGCGGATGGTGCGCTTTGTGATGTACCGCACCACATGCTGACAAACCTTCGGAGTCCATCGCTTGATCTTGGTCGTATGATGGTGTACTGCTGCAGGACCCGTTCCTGCGCAGTACAGCGCCGCAGTACAGTTGGACCGACGTACCGTCCGGCGCCGTCCTCACGGGTGAGTGACTGAGCGAGGGAGCGAGCTAGAGAGTGAGTGAGTGATTGGGTGGGTTAGGTTGGGTTTATCAAACGCATGTGCGTTTGATAAACGCTCCCAGAATGCAGGTGATCAGGCGTTACCGCTTTGTCATCTCTCTCCCTGTGCCTTGCACTGCCGCTTGGTGCAGGCGTGGAGGTGGGGGTGAACGACCTCGAGCCAGACTGACTTGCCGCCACACCCACTGACTCTCTCGTTGCCGTAGCACTGCCGCTTGGTGCAGGCGTGGAGGTGGGGGTGAACGACCTGGAGCTGGACAAGCTTGCCACCTCCACACCACCCCCCACCGGCCCCCTCAGGAGCCCCGGAGGAGGCGGTAGCGCAGACGCTCTCAGCAGCAGAGGCGGCAGCGTCGGCGCAAGCGGGAGTGGGAGCGGGAGTGGTCCGGCTGCGGCGGGAGCGGGGGCGAGCCGTGTGGTCAGGCTTACTCGGGCTGACGTGGTGAAGCAGATCAGGCTGCTGCGGAACGGGCTGCTGGGCAGGGGGTCGTCTGCGCTGGTGCGTGCGCTGTGTGGGGAGGTTAGGGTTCGGACTTGGGATGAGGTTAGGGCTTGGGTGGCGCAGCGAAGGCTAGTGCGTAGCAGGCTGCTTGGACTGCAGAGCGTCACTGCTGTGGAGCAATGCTGCGGAGCAATGCTGTGGAGCAATGCTGTGGTGCTGCTTGGCAGGTGTTCAAGTGCCAGTGGCCCAGCCGCTTTGGTCCCGACGCTCTCTTGGCCATCAAGGTGCTCAAAGACCCGTATGAGGCAGACCCATCAGTCTACGAGTCCTTCTGCTACGAGGCAGCTGTGCTCGCCACCGTCAGGTGAGGGCTTAGGGCTTGCCGCATGGGGCTAGGGCTTGTGCTTTCGGTCGCCATTCGCTGAGCATGCTCGCCTGGGTTGCCCCATGCCACCCAATGCCCATGTCCCCAAGCCCTAACCACGCATGCGCCCATGCCCTACACCCTCACTCCTGCAGGCACCCCAACGTGGTCCGCATGTTCGGTTTCTGCCTGGAGCTCCCGACCGCCTGCATCATCATGGAGATGCTGCCGCAAACCCTAAAGGACCGCATGTACCGCAACAGCGACCGCCGGGCCCCCGGCCGCGCCCCCGCCCTCCTACCCGACGACGACGACTCATCCAGCAGCACCTCCTCAACCGCCGTGCCCAGCAAAAACGGTAGCGGCAAGAACGGCAGCGGCGGAGGAGGCAACAACAAGGCGCCTGCGCCCGCCATCCCCTCCGCCGGACCTCTCTCCAGTTCGTCGTCTTCGCAGCCTGCAGCTGCCACCATTGTGAGCAATCCGAGTGACGCGGTGGCGGCGGCGGCGGCTCAGTCTGGCGGACAGCTGTCGAGCGCGTCGTCGTCGCAGCCACCTGTCCCTTCAACCATCGTCAGCAGCAGCCCTGGCAACCCTGGGGGCGATGCGGCGATTGGCGGGGTGGCGGTTGGTGGGGTGAGGGGGGGCGGCGGCGGTGGTGGTGGAAGCCAGCAGGGTGGTGGTGATGGGAAGGGGAGTGCGGCGGCGGGGGAGGGGCACGAGGTGGTGGAGGTGGCGGAGGGAGCGGGGAGGGGGATGCAGGGAGCGGGGACAGGGGCGGATCATGTGGTGTTGGATGTGGCAGCGCTGCAGGAGGCGCAGGGGCGGGGAGGGCTTGGGGCGGCGCATGGAGAGGGCTTGGAGGACGGCATGCAAAGCCCTCAGGTAGGGCGTTAGGGCTTGGCTTGCACTGGCGTGGTAATGCGTTGCGCCTGGCAGCAGCTGTGTTGACTTCAGCGAGCCTTGGCGGCCACTGTGTCCTTCCCTCTCACACACATGCGAGCTGGAGCTCTACTCTAAACACTTGTCGCTGTGTCGCTATCACTTGCCTTGCGACAAACAAGAGTTCATCTACTGTCTGTATGGATCCCTCGCTGTGCAGGAACCGACGTCCTTGGTGCCTCCACCACCCATCATCACCACCGGAGGAGCCGCAGCAGCAGCAGCAGCAGGTGGTAGTGCAACAGCAGGTGGTGGTGTCAGGGAGGAGCCTGGTCTCTCCACCCGGCCCTCCCGTACGGACGCCAGCCAACACCCTAACCTCACCCCGACGCATGGCGGCGGCGGCGGCGCGGCGCCGCAGCGGGCAGTGCAACACAACCGCCTCAGCATGGCGCAGGTAGGGCTTGGGCTAGGGTTCGCAGAGCCTGCTGTTTGCTGTCGTCGCCTCTGCAGGCAATTACGTCATGCAGCAAGGCCTGGGTTGGCAATTCCATGGGGCTACACCAAAGGCACACCTTGCGCACACGCCAGTGCCACCCAAGAAGGCAAAAGCTTGCATCCACCTGCGAGTAGAACACTAACCAACCACCCCAACCGCTGTGACCGTGCAGGTGCTGCGGATTGCCACGTGGCGGCGGGTCTGGCCTATTCACCTGCGCACAACGCTGACCCCACCAATGCACCTCTCACCCAACCTGTGCAGGTGCTGCGGATTGCCACTGACGTGGCGGCGGGTCTGGCGTACCTGCACAAGCGCCCGGCCGTGGTTTCGCTGCCCCCTCACCCCACCCTGATGCTGGAGGAGAGCGCGGCGCCACCCACAGGTGAGGGCCTGCTGCCTCAACGCAATCGTTTCGTTTTGTTGCCATCAGCCGAGCATGGCTGCTTGCCAGAGCGGGCGGGGAACTAACGAGCAGGCGGCTCGTTAGATTTGTTCAGTGGACTCTCTCAATGGCTCCCACCTTGGCCTCAGCTTGCCTGTTGCTCCTAGTTGCCAATCCAGGCCGCCTGCCCACCGTCCCAGAGACCCGGCAGCTGCACGGCTCGCTAGACTCCTTGGACGGGGATGAGGATGAGGAGGAGCTGGAGGAGGTCAAGAGCATCGCGCGCATCGTGCACCGAGGTGAGGGCTTAGGGCTAGGGCTTGGGTTAGGGCTTAGGGTTGGCGTCATGGTCGGCAATGAGAGGATGAGGAGTTGGACGAGGTCAAGAGCATCGTGGGAGAGGATGAGGAGTTAGAGGAGGGCAAGCGCATTGCGCGCATCTGTCTCCTTAAGGTTCCAGGGCTTTGGCTAGGGTTGGTGGGGTATGCGTGGCGTGCACAGTCGCGATGTGCATGCCCCTTGCTTGTGCGCGCGCAGACCTGAAGCCGTCCAACATCCTGCTTGGCAGCACAGGCAACGCCAAGATCAGCGACTTTGGCCTGGCCAGGTGAGGGTGTAGCAGACCCTGAGAGGCATGGCGCCGCCAGCAGGCACGTTGCACTGTGACGGCCGCTAATGCTTGCATGTCTCGCTTGGTCTGCCAAACCCTCTAGCCCTGTTATAGTGTATGTATGCACAGGCAGCCAATGCAACCTGCAGCTGCAACCTGCTGCCAATGCAGGTGGCACAACAACACGACGGTGCGCACAGTCTAGCCTTCAAGCCATGCCGTGATTTCACTTGTTCCTTCCCACCCTGCAGGTGGCACAACAACACGACGGTGCACACTGGCTTGAGCCTCCAAGCCATGCCGTGCCGTGAATTTGTTCCTTCCCACCCTGCAGGTGGCACAACAACACAACAATGGTTGGTGCCCACAAACACTGGTAGCCGATGCAACCTGCTGCCAATGCAGGTGGCATAACAACACGACGGTGCACACGGGCAAGCTAGGTGTGGGCACGCTGCGCTACATGGCCCCTGAGCTGCTGCTGGGGCACTACAGCCAAGGAGCTGGTGACGCCCATATCCCGCCCATGACTAACCGCGTCGACATGTACAGGTGTGTGGACAAGTACAGCGTGTGGACATGTGCAGGTGTGTGGATGGGGTTGGTTAGGGTTTGTCAAGGTCAGGGTTAAGAGGAGGAGGAGGAGTGAGGGATGGAAGGAAGCAGGGAGAGTGGAGGGGAGGGAGGGTAGGTGGGGCGGGAGGAAAGGGAAGGAGGCAGAGTCATGCAAGACGAGCGTGACGCAAACCCTAACGCAAACCCTAACGCAAACCCTAAGCCGTCATGAGCGCCGTGCCTGTGCCCTATCCATGCAGCCTGGGCATGCTCATGTGGGAGATGGCCAGCGCCCACATGCCCTGGAACGGCATGAACGACACGCAAATCATCGCCTCGGTAAGACCTCTCACCTCCATGCGTCAACCCTAAATCAACCCTGACACAACCCTAGTCCGCGGCGCACCAGCGATAATCATCTGTCCGTCTCCCTCCCCCAGGGCCGTTTGCAACCCTAAACCCATGAGACCGCTGCCCTGAACCCTAAACCCTACACCCTTTATCCTATACCCCATGCAGGTGATTGCGCGGCAGCGCCCCAACAGCGACGGCCCACCCAGCGAGGTCGCCGAGCCAAGCCCCGACCATGCGAGCAACGAGGGCTTGCTCGCCCTCATGCGAGGGCCTGGCGCCGGCCCCCATGCGCCCACCACGCCCTCGTCGTCCCCAGCAGCCCTGCCGAGCAGCCTTGCCCAGTTTCCGGAGCTGCAGGCGATCATCAACGCGTGCTGGCAGCAGAATGACGGCATTCGGCCCACGGCTAGGGTTGTGCACCGGGCGCTGATGATGCTCGGCAACAGGTTTGGGGCGGCTGGTGGGGGGACGACGACGGCGGGCGGGGGGGCGACGGTGGCGGGTGCGGTGGCGGGTGGGGCGACGGTGGGTGGTGGTGCGTCTGTGCCCTGATGACGAGTTGAGTCGGCGGCAGGTGGGTGGCGGGGGCGGAGGCGGGGGCGGGTGGTGCTTACGTGCCCTGATGAGTTGATTCAGCGGCAGATGGGGCGGCGGGTGGTGTGGCCGTGTCTTGATTTGGAGATTCGGGCTGAGGGCAGGCGCGCTTGCCATGAAGCAGCACACTTCTCCTCACCAGTGACTGACAAAGTCTTAGCCCACTGGCGTTAGCTTTTGGCGTTTGTGGTAGCTTCTTAGTGACGGTGGTATAGGTAGATGATGGGTGCCCCGAGGTCTGATTGACTGAATACTGCCCCTTTCCAGAGATTTCAGAGATTTCAGTCGTTGCTGTGAAAGGCTTTGCCCATGTGGAGGCCCGCCAGCGTGACTACACAGCCGGGGGCGCGTGGCTTGCATGGCTGGGTGTAGGGTCTTGGGGCACATGGAGGTTAGGGCATGCAGCCGTTTCGTTACCTGCAGGATGGCCAGGGCGTTGGTGCAGCGCTAGGGCTCACAAAGCATGGGCGGCACACGACCCAGACCCTGAACGCATGAGGGCGTAGCGGCAGGAACGCTAGGGCTTTGGGTGCGTCAGTGACAGGGCAGTATTTCCTGCGCCCTGATGGGGTGGTTTGATGCGCACAGTGATGTGCAGCTGTCGTCTTGAGCTTTACCATGCCACCACGTAAGGCAGTGGTGCGAGTGGTGCTTTGCCTGCTGGCCCACGGCCCAAGCTGCTCTCCCTCACTTTCGCCACGCTGCAGTGGTGCGAGTGGTGCTTTGCCTGCTGCTCTGGCCCTGGCCCACGGCCCAAGCTGCTCTCCCTCACTTTCGCCACGCTGCAGTGTGTGCGTACTGCCACACTGTTGCTCCAGCGAGAGCTCTGGCCATGGTCGAAGCCGCTCTCCCTCGTTGTTGCCACGCTGAGCGGTTTCTGTTGCTCTAGCCCTCACTGCCATGCTGCAGGGTGTGCGGCGCGTTACAGTTTCTCTCTGCTGCTCTCGCCCTGGCCCCGGTCGAAGCCGCTTTGCCTCGGTTTGCCTTGCCGCCTCTCTTCCTTCCCTTCCAAACAAACTCTCTTTCTCTCTCTCTCTCTCTCTCACGGGGCCTTGCCGTTTGCCCCGCTTCCCTTGACGTGCGCGGCCCTTGGCCCTGGCGTGCTTCCTTTGGCGGCGCACCTTTGGTTCCTCGTTTCTGTTTCCTTTTCTCGCTTTGCAGTTCCTTGGTCCTGCTTCCTTCTTTTCTCTTTTTGGGTCGCAGTGGGCAGGATGTGAGTCGCCTTGCTCCCTCGTTCCTCTTGGCTGACTGCCGTTTCTAGTCCCATGAAACCGTCTGGTAGCAACCAGGCCAGTGCGGCGATCTAGTGACGGAGCAAGCCGCTGGGCAGCGGTTTGATTTCATAGCAAAGGGCAAGCTAAAGCAACCTGGGCAGTTCGAGGTGGCTGGAGAGGTGCACAGCACTGGATAGCACTCTGGGCGCAGCGGAAGAGTGCCTTGCACAGGATGTGCCCGAGGGTCAGTCAGAACCCTATGCTGGGGTTGACATGGACGGGACCGTTTGGTCGCTCGTTTGCTTGGCGGAAAAGGCTCTGGTTGGCTCTGGCCTGAGCTGCGCTGTGCATAGACGCTTGTGTGTGCCGGTGGTGGTGGTGGTGGTGGTGGCGTGTGTCCTCATCGTCATCACCATCATTGCATGGCGTGTGTGACCGTGTGCTTGTTGCGCTCGCGTGCTTGCATACGGTGTGGGGTCCTTGCATGATGGCGCTGTGCCCTCCTGCCCTTGCATGTGACGCTCTGCCCTGTGCAAGAGACGCTGTGCCCTCAACATGACGGTGCTGTGCCCTCACCCGATCGTCTGCACCCGTTGCATGCCGCTGCGCCCTCGCATTGCACAATGATGCTGTGCCCCATGCATGTGACGCTGTGCCCTTGCATGTGACGCTGTGCCCTCTCCTTACAACGAAGTCCTCTCACCTGCGTGCCAACGTGACCATGTCGAACCTTAAACCCTAAACTAACCTGCCCTCACTCTACTTTTTCCTTTTCGCTGGAACCGGCTTGACACGCTGCCCGCACTGTGCTGGGCGAACGCCAACCCTAACCCTAACCTTGACCTTGCATACTGCATACTGCATGGTTGCCTTTGGTCTGATTGCCTGGTCCTACAGCACAGCTTCGGCTAGTCCCCGCAGCAAGATGATGGTAGCTCGAGCCAGGCCTTCCCCGAATGTAGATGCGTGGGCGGGCTCTGCTGTTGCTCGCCCAGCTCGCCACTGCTTCGACTTCCGTGCGCCCCTTGCTTTCCCTTTTTTTTGGTCGCGGAATGGTTGCTGTTGTTGTTGGCAGTGGTGGTGGTTGTGGGCACGCCGATCTGCAAGCACACGGGGGCGCACCGCCACTGGAGCCACTGGCAAAGCACTAGCAAAGACGGTAGGGCATTGGCACAGATGAATGGCAGCAGGAGGCAAGACATGGCGGGGAGGTGTGGAAAGGCTCGTGCACTGGTGGTTTGGGTAGGTGGTGCGGCTGCAGCTGCGCTGTGGGTGCTTCTGCTGCCTGCCTGCGCAAGCGCGCTTGCTTGCGTGGTGTGGTGATGGCCTGCTGGTGCACTGTTTCTGCTCACTTGATGGGAGCGAGGTCTTCCCTCTTGCAGATGTCCACTGGGAGACTGTTTTGGCAAGGCACACGACGTAGAACCTGTTTGGGCAGGGCAAAGAGCCTGTTGGGTCGAGGCGCCTTGCGCTGTGGCGGCTATTTGGGGGGCGCGTGGCGTGTGCAGGAGGAGGCTGTGATCTCATCTGACTTGCAGCCCTACTGAGGCAAGCCCCTGCCTGACATGGTGGATGTGTGCCGCTTTCGGGGCACCCCGCCCTGTGGCATTCAAGGCACCAAGGATCAGCAGCGAGGGAGATTAAGCACCAGCCCACTACGCTGTGTGTGGGAAAATGTGAGTGTGCCAAATGAGGCTGTCTAGCGTGGAGACCTGAGGTGTCACTACGGCAATTCATTTAGTCTCTGTTTGGGGCAAATGAAGGAGGCGACACCAAGCCTGCCGAACCACTCTGGACACACGCACCGCCCCGCTTGCAAGCAACGCACACAGAGCACGCGTGTCTGTGCTGTTCCCGCGGGAAGAGAAGGGCGCTTGATGTCGCCCGCCTTGCCTGCCTGCCTGCCTGCCTGCCATGCTGCATAGAATGATGGGCGCTGATGCAGCCGCGACGCACGCTAGTCCAGTGGCAGCTGGGCGGTCAGGCGCTGCTGTCGCTGTTTAGAACTGTCCGCTTGCGCTTCCATGCTTCTTTTTGCTGCAAAGGCCGGCCGTGGTTTCAGCGCCGACCAGCCCTCCATTGGGGCGTTCAGCTGCACAGCGCATGGGGCTTGCGTGCTGGTAAGCTAATATAAGCTAATCTAAGCTAAGCTAATATAAGCTAATTCTGCGCTAGGCTGCAGCAGACGAGAGCACTGCCGTGCCATGTGGCGGGAGCGCGCGACCGCAGGGGGCGTGTCTTGCAGGTCACGGCACCCCGTGGCAGAGGAGAACAGAGTCTCACCGGCAGACGGCAGACAAGCATAGCACCGTCGAAAGGAATATCAAAACATGCACGGCGTTCATAACACGTCCGAGGGAGAGACAAGAAGGAGGATAGCAGCGCAAGGGCAGCAGGATGACACGTTGCCCGTTGAAGCCTTTCTAGACGTTGAAGCGGAAGAGCATGACATCGCCCTGCGCAGCGGGCAGGCAGGCATGTGTCTGTGTGAAGCGGTGCTGACGGCATTCACAGGTGCCGCAGGTGCCGAGCAAGAGGCGCAACAGGAAGCAGCAAAAAGCAGCACGGTGCTGTTGGTTCCTCGCCCTTTCTGCGGCCCACACGCGTAGCAGGACAGTGGACTCTTCACCCTCTCTTCAGTGCTCTCTCTAGAGCTCTCTCTCTCTCTCTCTCTCTCTCTCTCTCTCTCTCTCTCTCTCTCTCTCTCTCTCTCTCTCGCTCTCTCTCTCTCTCTCTCTCTC
>QAXK01000700.1:0-18955 GCA_004335735.1 Chlorella sp. KRBP
CTCCACGAGGCGCCAACCCATGCATGCTGCATACGAAGGGTGATTGATATTGGTATCTGCTTGCCAGACATGGCTGTACCAGATGTAAAGCTCACCACACACACGCATGTGTATAAGACCCGTTTCTGGTGGATTCCCCCCTATGCGGTGGGCTGCACGGCGGCCCTGGTGCGCCCTGGTATCCAGGCATGGCCTCAAACCTCCACATCCTTGCTGACACCTGGTGAGGCACTCTTTCCAAGCAAGTCGGCATGCACAGGCACAGCGTGCGGACGCACCTGCGGCCTGGCCACGTTGCCAAAGAAGGCCTTGCCCAGGTCGGTGTTGCGCAACGTGTCCTGGAGCCACGCCACCAGGGGCCGCTGCCACGGCTCGGAGCGCTTCTCGTGCAGTCCACGCAGGCTGATGTTCATCACCTGCACGCCACGCACCAGCTCCGGCCTGCGCGCACGCACGCAGCACAAGAGGGGACGGGGCGTGCGAATGTGACATGTGTGCGCATCGGGGTGGCGCACGGGGCACGTTGGGGCAGCCCGCCGCCGCGTCAAGGCATTTGCGCTTCATCAAGTGCAGGCAGTCGACGACTGTGGTCTGAGTGGCATCTGCAGCAGGTTTAGCCCCACATGTGCATGCATAAGCAGGTTGGCAAGAGGTGCCACATGCACGTGCACGGGTGCCACGGGCATATGTATATCCTCAGTTCGCCGCAGGAGGTAAGCCATGGCCACCAGAGCCGCACCTGTCAATCGAGGCCTGCAGCCCGGCCACGCCGCCCACGCTGTTGCACACGAGGAAGGCCGGCGTCCCGCCCACCACCTGCAAGGAGGGTGAGGGGGCATGCGCGTGCGGGCATGCAGAGGTGCAAGCCTTGAGGCACCTGCACCCTGTTCCCAGAACGCGGCTTCAACGTCAGCAATGCATGAGCAATGGAGCTCCTTACCATTGGAGCGGTAGTAATCAACGCAGAGGTTTAGCTGGACTCGACAGCTGCAGCCACGTGTGGAGCGCCTCACCTGCTCAACAAAGTCACCCAGCTGCCGGCCAAAGTTCTCGAACGAAAAGTAGCCGGGGATGCCCTCCTCCCCCGGCTGCGCCCGCCATGCTCGAGGATCTGGCTTGTCGCTGAAGCCATACCCTAAGAGGTCAATGGCGTACACGCGCAAGCTGGGGTCCATGGCGGCCACCGCCGCCGTGTTCTTGCGCCAGTGGTCGGCGTTGCCTGCGGTGCGGTGCAGTGGAGCGTTGCCCGCCGTTGTTCTCCACGCGTGCATGCACGCATCGCACAGCAGTCAGGGTGGCATTGCTGGGGCACCCCTAGCCTGTCCTGTCCTGTGCGAGTGTGGCACATCCCATTGCCAGGCGCACCTCCAAAGCCGTGCACGAGTATCACTGGGGTGCCGTGCGGCCGGCTGCGGTTGCTGGACGCTTGCTGGTAGCGAATCCTGTGCGTCCTGTGCGGTCCCTTCCACTCCCACAGGCCCTCCTCGATGCCTGGCCACTTCTCCACTAATGCGCTCGTGGCGCCCGCGCCTTGTTGATGTAGTGACGTGCTTGCCGTTGCGCTGACTGGCGCGGCACATTGCGCGGGTGCACACGGCCTGCTCCTCCTGCTGTGGCTGCAGCTGCGGACACGAGGTGCTTGCACGAGTGGCGCGTGCACGTGTGGCTGCGCTGCGCTTGAGCTGGGCGCTGCGGGCGCCACTCGCTGCACAAGGGCCCTCATTGCTGCGCAATGCTGTCTTCGTAAGGGCTATGCAATTGCCGCGCACTGGCACTCTCGCTGGTCCTGCCTTGGTGGAGGCCCACGGACTGCATGCCATCAGTTGATCGAACGTTGCAGCAATCGCTCCCAGCTCACACGATGTCGACGAGCAGGGCGATGCTGCAGCTGCTGCTGCGTGCCGCTGGTGGCCGCCAGAACGGATGGAGCCACGCGGTGCCGCAGCAATCGCTGCCCTGGAGCTCCCCGATGGCAGCGTGCGGCTGCAGCACGTTCGCGGCGAGAGCTGTGCAAGGCGGCTCCAGGCGGCTGCAGTCCACGGCGTCCGCCGATCAAGCGCAGGCAGCGGAGCACGCAGCAGGGGGCTGGCTCTACAAGACAATCAAGCAGAAAGGCAACGTGTCCACCGCAGGTACAAGCAGTGTGCCTGCCATCGTGTCGTCAGCGACCGGGAGCACCTGCGCACCTGGTGGGAGGGTGGCGCGTGCTCGCTGAGCCGCCTCCGCTCCGCAATCCTCCGCCTGTGCAGAGTACCTGGAGCAGAAACGCAGGTCGTTCATCGCGAAGCTGTCCTTCTGGGAGAAGTTCTACTATGCGGCGGGACTCCTGGGGGCGGCGGCCCTGGTCTACACGCGGGTGGACTGGGACGGGCGCAAGGCGCGCGAGGAGGAGGTGAGGTTATGCTTGTGCGGCTAGCGATGCGGGCACCTGTCATCCATGCAATCACAGGGCCGCAGGTCAGGCTTTTGAGGCGCGCGGTCCGACTGGCCGCGCGGCGGGCAGCCTTTGCGCCTCCGCTCCATCCATCACTGCAGCACTGTTCTACAGCTGCACGACATGATAGGTCTGGCCCGCGCTGTCAGAGGACGCACGCCCAGTCACGCAGGCTGGCCCACTCACCCTGCCTGCCCCGCCCACGCCCGCACACCACCACACCCGCCCTCCAGCACTCCAACAGCTGCCGCACCACGACGCCTGCCATGACATGACGCCTCACACACACACGCAACGCAACGCACGGACGCATCGCGCAGGCCCGCCTCAAGCGCGCCGATGAGCTGGAGCTCAAGCGGCTCGACGCCCTGCCCGCCTTCCTCTCGGGCCGCAGCTTCGCCCCCCTGGACGACGAGGCTGACAAGGCACCGGAGCTGCTCGTGTTTGAGGGCGCCAGCCCAGCAGAGATCCAGCAGCTGGCTGCCAAGTGGAGGAAGGACAAGGCCAGGGCGGCGGAGGCGGAGGCGGGGGCGCAGGGCGGGCGGGGGAGTCAGGCGCAGGGGCTGGCCAGCAGGTGGGGGCTGCCCATGGCGACGCTGGTGGCGGAGGATGACGACCCGTTCGAGGTGCGTGATGGTGTGTAGCTTTTGCCGGCGCCAGGTTCTGTTGGGAAGGAAGGGCCAGGGCACGGCCAAGCCAGGTGACCTGCCCTCAAGAGCGGAGCAGGCAGATGGTGGCTGCACTGTGCGTATGTTCTAGTCTCTGCTGGCCCGAGGACAGGACAGAAGGCAAGGCACAAGGTTGCGCCACTGCCCCCTGACGCGTGCGCCCCTGCCTGCACACCTTGGCGCGCAGGGCATGACGCCGGAGGAGATTGACGCCTACATGGCACAGCATGGCGGCGCTACTGGGCGGAACTGACAGTGGACAGTAGTTATCACCAGCCTCCCTTGAACACTCGTGCTTGACCGCTGAGCGTGCCGTGACTGCTGAACACTCTCTTGCATCCACCGACAGTGCAACCAAGCAACCAGGTAGCGAGCGTCACCGAGTGCAACTGCAATACAAGCCATGCCGGTGCAGCGTGCCACACGACATGCGACCTGTTGCACATCACGCATCAGGGGCTTCACCCGCGGAAGGTGTCCTTGGCAGCGCGCACCGCACCAAACACTTTCCAGTCCTCGACGTCGGCGGCAAGGCCCAGCTTGGCCCGGATCGCCGCGTCAAACGGCCTGGGCAAGTGGAGCAGCGCAACGTGTGTGTGTTGAGCTTTACATGTGGTACAGCCACGTCTGGCAAGCAGCATGTGGCAGGCAGCTTCAGCAGCACGAGCGCAGTTCAGTAGCCCAGCAGTCAGAGCCGCAACAGCCCTGAGGATGCATATAGTTCACGGTGCGTCAGACGTTGCGCCCTCGCACCTGAGGAATGGGTTGGTGGCCTTCTCGTCGCCCAGCAAGCTCGGCACGGTTGACAGGCCCTGCAGTTGCGCAGTGGTGTGCACCAGCAGCTGGCCACCGGCATCTCCAAAGCTACCCGCCACGTGCCGCCATCCCCACAGCACACACCGCATGCCGCACGCACGCACCTGCTCCCAGGCCTTGTCAATGCCAGCCTTGCGTGCACGCACCTGCTCCCTGGCCTTGTCAATGTCAGCCTTGCGTGCACGCACCTGCTCCCTGGCCTTGTCAATGTCAGCCTTGCTTCACGCACCTGCTCCCTGGCCTTGTCAATGTCAGCCTTGCGTGCCGCCAGCAGCTCGTTGCCTGGGTCCACCGTCACGGCAAAGCGAGCGTTGCTCTGCGTGTGTTGTGCGCAACATACACCGACACTACAGAGGAACCTGTTGGAGTGATTGAAAGCTGTACTGTGGTGCTGCCACTGCACGAGCCCAACGATCCAGCCTTCCCAAGCACGCCTACCAGGCTTCATTTCCATTCTTTCTCGAGAGCCTTTCTATGTTGCACAGTGCAGCCAGTCCTACCTGGGTGTACTCGTGTGCGCAGTAGACGTGCGTGTGGTCGGGCAGCGGCAAGATCTTGGAGAGCGAGGACCACATCTGCTCCGGGTTGCCCTCAAACAGGCGCCCGCATCCCAGCGCAAACAACGTGTCGCCTGCGGTGCAGAGCAGACCATGTATATGCCGCACACGTGCTGGCCTGCTGTGATGCGCTGCCACCCAGTGGAGCTGCCACAGCGGCACAGCATCAACAGCGCGCACATTGCTTTGCAAGCGCACACACATACACTGCTTGCCAAAACACGTGCACAGGATGCACGTGCGCTTTGCTCGCTCGCGAACGCTCACCTGGGAAGACGGCGTTGGCCGACGGCGCCCAGTAGGTGATGTGCGCGCGCGTGTGGCCAGGCGTGGCGAGCACGTGCACCTCGGTGCCTCCAAACGTGAAGCTGTCGCCGTCGCCCACCTCCTTGTCAATGTTGGGGATGCGGTCCTGTGCAGACAAGGACACGATATTGCCACAACGTGCTCAGTGGTGCTCATTCTTACACCCGAGCCAAGCCCCAGCCAGCGCGGGATGTGATGCCGCAAGAGAAGGCCCTGCTACGGGCTCCTCGTTGCCGCCAACCTGCCCTCACCTTGTCAGCGCCCGCCGCCACTATGGTGAGCCCAGGGAAGGCCCGGCGCAGCTCCTCGTTGCCGCCAATGTGGTCGTTGTGGTGGTGCGTGTTCCAGATCTGGTCCACCCTCCAGCCCCTGCAGCAGCACAACCACCATACGGGCAGTGGAACATCTTATGCTGCGTCAACATCCGCCACGCACACCTCGCGGCGCCCAACACGCAAACCTCGTACTTCTTGCCAAAGATGGCCACGCCAGACGTAAAGCTTGACACACGCACTGCACCCATCAGCCCCATGGGTTGCAAGCAAGTGGCGCTCCACCCATCCATGTGCCTCACCTGGCCTGCAGTGCCTGCTGCACTGGCGCCGCCTCCGACGGATCAACCACTGCCGTCAGCCCTGACGTCTTGTCACGCACCACCCATACGTAGTTGTCCTGCAGCGCCTTGACCTGCATCGGCAGCAGGCAGCAGCAGCGCGTGATGGCACACCATGTGTCCGTGTCCGGGAAAGCCATTACCTGCAGCATCTCGCGTGATGGGACTGCGTGCTCCCAACATTGCGGCCAGTGCGAGTAGGGAATGTGCCAGCAGCTGCAGGTGGTCCAGCGTGGCCAGCGCGTGCTCGGATGGTGTTGTGATGACCGCGACCCCACATGAGCGCCCTCCACACGCCCAGCTGCAGCTGGCCACCTCAAGAGCTCGCAGAGACATAGCTGCAGCGCTGCTAGCTGGCTCATTTGGCGCAGTGAGCGATGGCACACGGCACATGGGACGTGGCGGCAGGTGCACCACCTCACCCTCGCCCTCACCTGCACAATCTCCAGAGAGCCAGCGCCGGAGGGCGCAGCCACCGTCATGCTGCCGCGGCTCGTGGATGCTGCTGGGTGCAGGGCGGAGAGGTGCGCGTGGACCCGGCGGAGTGCGGTGGTGGCGTGCAGCGAGGAGCTTGGGTGTTCCAGAGCAGCGCCGCGCAGGGTTCTGTGGCTGAGGGCGAAGCGAGCACACAGGGCCATCAAGCTTCTGGCTCTGGTAGTGGCGCATGGCCACAAGTACGCCCTCGCATGGCGTGCCAAACACCAGGCGCGCACACAGCAAGGACGCAGAGACATTCTGATCAGGTCGCAGCCATGGCTAGCAGTGCTCAGCCGCCCCCCTGGCTAGCGGCCTGGTGCGCAGACGCCTCTGGGCTGTGGATCGATGGCCGTGCCATCAATCCCTGCGCGCTGGACTCTGCGCTCCTGGCGCTGCTCGTCACGCTCGGCCTCGCGACCGTCATCATGAACGCGCCCAGCCTGGCGCACGCCGGGCACCTGAGGCGCGCTGGCGGGAAGGAGAAGGGACCCGTGAGTCGCGCAACATCATGCCACCATCGCAGCCGGCTTGCTCCTGTGCCTGTGCCGATCACACAGTGGCACAGTGCTGCCACTGGCGTGGGGAGGGGAGGAGGAGCTCATGTGCACGAGGCGCACGTCCGCACCCGGCATTACCTGCCGCCCGCGCAGGTGGGCATCTCTGGCGACGAGTTTGGCCTCATCATGGGCGCGTCCTTCGCGCTGCTGATGCACTTGATCCACCTGGCCTCGGCCGTGCTGCTGCACCTGGCGCCGTCGCACATAGCCACGCACGCGGCGCTGCTGGTCATGTGGCTGGCCATCACCTGGGCCACCGTCTACGTCAGCAAGGTCAGCATGCAGCGTCCTGCAGCTGCAAGGGCTGGCAAGAACGTCTCGCCTCCTTCAAGGAGCAGAGGGCGAGGACGGTTTTGGTCGCATCACGTCCACGCATCCTGGGTGACTTGCGAACCAGCTTCTGGCAATCAGCACTCGAGGTGGTGGCGGGCAGATTGCAATCGTTTGTCGCATGGCACGCGCGTGCAGGTGCACGTGATGCTGGACTTCCGTCCCCTGACGGGCGCCGTGTCCCTCTTCTACGTGTGGTCGCTCACCACCTTTTGGAGCCTCTACCGCGTCACTACAGGTGCGTGCCATCGTCATCATCATCATCATTGCATGGCGTTCACGACAGGTGTCATGATGCTGCAGGTGATTGTGAGGGTGGGAGAGCAGGGCCGCGTTGTGTGCTCCGGCATCGGACACGTGTTTCGGAGGGTGCAAAGCTTGGGGCTGCGGCGATGCAGTACCAGATGTAAAGCTCAGCTCAGCACAAACACACACACACTGGTGGAGTGCTGCCAATGCGTGCGCTGCCGATGCGTGTGCTGCAAATGAGTGTGCAGACTACCCACTGGCATACCAGCGCTCCACCATCTGGAGCCTGATGCTCTGGTCCGTGGTGTCCATCCTGCTGCTGGTGCTGGACTGGATCAGGCACAAGTGAGCGAGCAATGATGTGGACCTAGCTTGAAGCCGCCGTGAGCAGGGGACAGGAAATCAGGCAGACCGAAGCTGTTGTGTGCCCCATGAGCACGTCAGCATGGTCTCAGAGGTGCCCCCGTGTGCTGCTGCGTCGGACCTCCATGCAGGCCCGCGAACGCTGAGGGCTACGAGCCTCTGCCTGGCACGAGTGACGTGGAGGCGGGCGGTGGCAAGGTGTCGCGCATCAAGGGGCCTGACGCGGTGGGGGGCAGGGGGGCCGGAGGTGGCCCTCAGGCAGGTGAGCGTGTGGTCGGGTGCCCCTGGCAGGTGTGTGCCAAGCATGTGATGTGCGCGTGTGTGCCCAGGCGGGTATGTGCCAGGCGTGTGGATGCCTGGCAGATGGATCTGCGGGTCTGCTGCCACAGTACGCTGTGCCTAAGGGCCCAGCACATCAACCGCCATCAGACTAGCACGGCAGAGACTCTGCTCCTCCTAACTGGCCTTGAGAGCCACCGGCCCACCTCAACAAACATTTGGCACCCTGCACTGGCCCCACTCTGTGCCCTGTGTGCCCTTGTGCATGGTGCAGCCCTGGACCGCATGGGCTCCGCCACCCTGGTAGACCCTGACAACCGCCTGTCCTGGCTTACCATCTTTGTCGAGTCGTTTGAGACGGTGTGGCCCGAGAACGGATGGCTCAAGGTGCGTGTGTGGTGTGCGCGCTCTGCCTTTGCCACTCGTGCCCGCCTGCACGTGCACCGCGTCGCCCTCATCCCGTGCCCTCTCACCCGCAACGCTGCTGGGCAGGCCTATGCTGTTCTGGATTGCTGTCGCAGCAATCCGCAAAAGGATCAGCAGCAGGGGTGATTATCCTGCGTGATTTTGTGGCTGCGCATTGCGTGTGCTGCCTACCGCAGCTGCGCATGATCTCCTCCATCTTGCTGCTGCTGGCCGTGCGCGGCCTGAACCTGCTCGTCCCCATCTTCTACAAGGGCGTGGTGGACACTGCCTCCTCGCTGGCCGGCGGCGGCAGCGGGGACGGCCTCATCTTTGGGTGGCTGTCGCCCTGGGTGGTGGCCTACCTGGTGGCCATCTTCTTCCAGGGTGGCGCCGGCGGAGGCATGATGGGGGCGCTCAACAACCTGCGCCAGGTGCTGTGGCTGCCCGTCTCACAGGACGCTTTCAAGTGAGTGTGAGAGGTGGTGATGAGGGTGGGGCTGGTAGGGAGAGGGGGGCGACAAAAGCCAGAGGGACGATTACGGGACGATTGTTGCTGTGAGGCTCGATTTTCATCTGTTTGGATACCCCAGGGCATTTCATGCTTGATGCAGGGCACGAATGACCCCAGCTGCATCCACTCGTGGCTGTGTTGGTGTTGTTTTAGCTGGCGTAATGGAATGCTTTGGGATGTCGTCGCCGCCGCGGGATTTCAAGGGCCGAACGTGTGTGTCGATATTTGCATCTGTTTGGGCGCCTCGGCGGGGCTGGAGCCCAACTACCGGGCGTATCAGAGGTCTCGCAACACTCAGGCACTCGCAACACTCAGGCACGCGTGCCACAAGACAAAAAAGTCCTGATGCAGAGTGTGCTTAACACTAAACTGTGCACTTGACTGCCCTGCAGGCGCACCACGCTGCGCGTCTTCACGCACATGCTGGACCTGGACCTGAGCTTCCACCTGAGCCGCAAGACGGGGGAGATCACCAAGCAGGTGGAGCGCGGCACCAACGCCATCCAAAACATGCTCTCCACCATCCTCTTCAAGTGAGCAGGGCCCTGTATTGTACAGCTGCCATGATGTAGGGTCCACCAACAGCCGGCGGCACGCAAGCAGTGCTGATGAGGGCGAGCCTGAAGAACTGCAGCGCTTATGTTTCGTTTCGTTGCATGTTGCATGTTGCCATCAGCCAGGCGTGGCTGCTTGGCATAGCAGGCAGATCATTGCGACAGACGCGAGACACAGTCGTGCACAAACTGCACACATGTCGCACACTCACGCGCGTGCTGCTTCGATCCCCCCCTGCCCGCAGCATCGTGCCGACGCTCATCGACCTGCTCACCGCCTCCACCTACCTGGCTCAGGTGAGCGCTAGGCCTGGCGCTAGGCTTGCCTCGCTGATTTGTCGGAGCAGGTTCGCCAAATGCCCTCCGCGCCCTGGTGCCGTTTGCATCCTGGCGGACAAGACAGGGGCCGATGCGTTCCTAGCCTCACAGCATAAGCGGCTCCATGTGTGCCTTGTGCGGTGTGGCGGCGGTTCGCGCACTCACTCCTTTCGTCGCCTTCTGACACGCTTTCTCACTCCGACTTCCCACTCTTCCCTTTCCCACACAGGCCATGGAGCCGTCCATTGCCGTGACGGTGTTCCTGACGGTGGGCAGCTACATCCCCGTCACCATCATCATCACCGAGTGGCGCAGCAGCCTGCGGCGGGACATGAACCGCACGGACCAGGCAGTGTCGGCGCGCCTCACTGACGCCCTGCTCAACTTTGAGACGGTGAGGCGGGGCATGCTGTATGGGACCCTATCAGAGGCGGTGCTATTCAGCTCAGGGGTGGTGAGCTGCTTGTCAGCTATTGAGCTGGTGTTCACGGACTGCACTTGTTGCGGCGCGGCCCTGCCTGTGTCAACAGCACAGCTTTTCTGCTACCCGCAAGCGTGCGTCGTGTTTCACTTCTCGTGCAGCCATTCCTAGCCAGCAGGCGCAGGCTTTATGTACGCGTGTACAGTATACAGCGCGTGTGCTGTTGCGTGGTCGCGCTTCCAGGTCAAGTACTTCATCATGCTGTTGCGTAGTTGCGCTTGTTTGCCAAGCACTACACCGTGCTGTTGCGTGGTCGCGCTTCCAGGTCAAGTACTTCATCATGCTGTTGCGTAGTTGCGCTTGTTTGCCAAGCACTGCACCGTGCTGTTGCGTGGTCGCGCTTCCAGGTCAAGTACTTTACCAACGAGACGCACGAGGAGGAGCAGCTGGAGGGCGCCATCAAGGAGTACCAGCGCGCAGAGTTCAAGGGCATGGCCAGGTGAGGGTTTAATGCGTTAGGCTTTGCGGTGCATCCCATACCCCTCGTCGGCGCCGCATCAGAGTGACCCAGCAGTGCACAGCGTTGCTGGCGGGTGTTGTGGTGCTGCAGTCGTCACAATCATCACTGTGTGACGCCGTGTGCGCGCGCGCAGCCTCAACCTGCTCAACATGGTGCAGAGCTTCATTATGTGGATCGGCATCGCCATCGGGCTGCTGTTCTGCAACCTCGGTGAGTGAGCGCGCCTTCACCGTCACACAATTATCTCCTCCCACGGTGGCTCCAGTGCGCACGTTGCACGCAGATATGCCTGCCCTTGTCCCCACCCATCGTGCTCCATGCACCTGCATCGCGCTTGCTGCCGCGTTGAGAGCGTGATGGATCCACCTGGTGTGGCCTTGGCCTAGAGGTGTTGCTCAGCCCGGCACCCATTGTTGATGACGGCAGCAGCACCCATGCAGATGGGTGCTTTGCTGTGTTAATTGTCACCGCGCAGGCTTGAAGCGTGGTGAGCTCACCGTGGGCGACATGGTGCTCTTTCAATCACTAGTGCCCCCCTGGTGCTCTGCTGTGTGAATTATCACCGTGCAGGCTTGAAGCGTGGTGAGCTGACCGTGGGCGACATGGTGCTCTCAATCACTAGTGCCCCCCCCTGGTGCTCTGCTGTGTGAATTATCATCGCGCAGGCTTGAAGCGCGGTGAGCTCACCGTGGGCGACATGGTGCTCTTTCAATCACTAGTGCCCCCCTGGTGCTCTGCTGTGTGAATTGTCACGGCGCAGGCTTGAAGCGTGGCGAGCTGACCGTCGGCGACATGGTGCTCTTCCTCTCGCTCATGGGCCAGCTGCTGGCGCCGCTTAACTGGTTCGGCTCCTTCTACAGGACCATCCAGCAATGTGAGTGTCCCCGCTCAGTACCTACTCCCCCCAGGCGACATCGCCAACTGTTACGACGCAAGGCGCTTCGGAGGCTTCCCATACACGTTCCCGTGCATATGTACTATACAGTATGTATATGTATGGCCTAACGTCTGTGGCTGCTCCTGAGCACGGCAAACGGCAGCCAACGGTGTGAGCGCTCCTAGCCGCACCCGGCACCTGCTCTTGCCCCACTCCTTCACTCTGGTGCCTGCCCGTGCGCTGCGCGCCCGTGAATGCAGACGTGATTGACTACGAGAACCTGTACGCGCTGCTGCAGCAGCGGTCCAGGGTGTCGGACAAGCCAGGCAGCAAGGAGCTCATCGTCACCGAGGGTGAGTCGTCGTTGCCTTGTGACAGCCACAAGGAAGCCTGATCGGGTCAGGAGGTGTACTGGGCTACTAGGCAAGAACACTGGCCTGGCTGTAAGCGGCACTGGACTCGCCCCCCGTTGTACCGCCCATGACGGTACACCTTGCTGCGCCTGCCAACGAGCACTGTGTGTGGGTTGGTACGGCACCTGGCGGCACGTGTGACAGTTGTGAGCGTCCCTGCGCTGTGCTGCGCAGCGCGCGTCAAGTACGAGGACGTCTCCTTCCACTACGACCCCAACGCGCCCGTGCTCAGGAACGTCAGCTTCAGCGTGCCCGGCGGCCAGACTGTGGCCTTCGTGGTGCGTCGCTGAAACCTGGGGCCGCACCGTTGGCAAGGCAGACTCTGCACCGGTGTCATCATTGCATGGCGTTCACGACAGGTGTCATGATGCTTGCTGCAGCCGTCGCAAAAGGTTGCCAGGCACGCCTCACTGGTGCACACAGTGCGCAGCGTCTGCTGTGTGACTGGGAAAATCAGTGGCGGAGCCGTGGTGCACCTCCTGGCACCGCCTGGCATGTGGCACCCACCTCCTGACATACATATGAGCACTGTGGTCAGCCGGTGCGGTTGGGTGCCCGGGGCAGCAGGGATGCCTTGCATTGCATTCGAGTGGGCAGGCCTAGGCACGGTGCTCGCTTGCTTGCACGGTGCGCGCTTGCATGGTGCAGGGTGCGACGGGCAGCGGCAAGTCCACCATCACTCGCCTCATGTTCCGCTTCTACGACGTGGCGGGCGGCGCCATCCGCGTGGACGGGCAGGACATCCGCAACGTGACGCAGTCGTCGCTGCGCCGCGCCGTCGGCATGGTGCCACAGGTGAGCCGGGGGCAGCGAGGTTTGCAGGCAGGGGCCGCCGGTGCATGGCAATTAGTCTGTCCTGGCTTGCCTGCCCGCGTGCAAGCTGGTGCCGTGGCTCTTAGCCCTCTGTGCGGGAGCGCGGGAGTCCCACGGTGGCCCGCCAGGGCCGCTGGTGCACGCCAGCCTTGATTTCTCGCCGCTTTTGCTTGCCAGTGCTGTGGCAAACTTACCCATATCCCTGGCCCCGCGCCCGCACCCTCTGCAGTCAGTTTGGTGCGTTTTGCCAATCGCAGGACACGGTGCTGTTTAACGACACCATCATCACCAACATCCGCTACGGACGGCTGGACGCCACGGACGAGGAGGTGTTTGCCGCCGCCGAGGCCGCCTGCATCCACGAGGCCGTCACCACACGCTTTCCCAAGGTGAGCTTGGCGCCCTGATGGTCGTGGCCCAGTGTGCTGTAGGAAGGCGGTTCTTTGTTCGCAGCTCGAACCTCGCAACTGCGTCCCACCGCCGTGCCACCGCCGCCGCCGGAACGTCCACGCGCACACAGGGGTACCAAACGATGGTCGGCGAGCGGGGCCTCAAGCTCAGCGGCGGCGAGAAGCAGAGGGTCGCCTTCGCCCGCGCGCTGCTCAAGAACCCGGCCATCCTGGTGCTCGACGAGGTGCGCCGCGCTCGCCGCGCCTCCCGCAGCGGCCGACCCGTCGGGCATGCTTGTTTGGTGCCGCGCCTTTGCAGAGGCGGAGTGAGGGGAGGTGCTGTTGATGCAACGTGCTCGCTCGTCTCCCGCAGGCGACCAGCGCGCTGGACACGCTGACGGAGCGCAAGATCCAGTCGGCCCTGGCCTCGCTGCGCTCCTCCCGCACCACCATGATCGTGGCGCACCGCCTCTCCACCATCGTGGACGCGGACGTGATCGTGGCCATGCACCTCGGCGAGGTGAGTGGGCTGGGCTGGCCGGTGGGTACACTGCTTGAATGTAGCAGGACTGCCCAGTCCACCTGTGCTCATCATCCCATCTGATGACGCGCCCCAGCCCGTCAGCAGCATCCCTTCCTCGCACGAAAGGGTCAAGTCTAGGGTTAGGGCCGTGAACGCACACGCGCACCTGCTTGGCAGCACCGCAGGTCAAGGAGGTGGGGTCGCACAACGAGCTGTTGGCCAAGACTGGCGGCCTGTACTCCGAGCTGTGGCACAAGCAGCTCACCACGCACGACGGCGTGGAGGTGGGCGGGGCGCCGGGCACGTCCAAGGTGCCGGCGCTGCCCGTCAGCCTGTCGGCGTCGGCCTCGTCAGTCTCCCTGGCCTCGGCAGCCGAGGAGGGCGGCGACAAGTCCAAGCCCAAGCGCGGCCTGTTTGGCTTTGGCGGTGGCAGCAAGAAGTGATGATGGATGGAAGCCCCTGTAGCTATTTGCGTCAGTTATAAAAGAGCACCACCGGGAATAAGGCATCTGTGCCGGCGTGCCGTTGCGGCTTGTGATGGCTATCGCATGCCGCACTGTTTGTTTTTGTTGCGTGCCTTATGTATGTCTGTGCTTACGGGCCAGCAGTGTGCCTGCGACCTGCAACCTGCGCAAGCCGCGCGGGCTGCGGCGAGTGCGAGTGGAGCATCGCTCGTCAAACACGCGAGAACAGCGCTCATTCGCGCAGGAAGATGAAAATGCTGCACCTGCAAAGCGCGCTGCATCAACGTGGCGCGTTCTGCGCGTCCGTGCGGCCTCCGCTCCGCATCACCGTGGCAGCAAGGTGCGGAGGGAGCGCAGGAGCTGGAACGGCACGCTGCAGCAGCATCAACGCAGTGCGCACAACAGTGCTGTGCTCACCTTGTACCCGTGCTGCACACAGGGTGGCGTCCCCGGCCGCCCCCGCCTCTGGCGCCGCACTGCCCTCCCTGGTGGAGGAGACCCTCCGGGAGATGGAGCAGGACGCGGAGATGCAGGCGCATCTTGAATTGCTGCAGCAGCAGGGCCAGGCGGCGCTGACGCGCGAGGAGCGGCTCCAGCGGCAGCGCACACTAGACCGACTCAAGCTCCCTGGCTTCGTGGAAACCTGCAAGGTAGGCCGCCGTCCAGCCGCAGCATCGCTGTGCAACGCACCATGCATGCCGGCGGACCCGTGGGCGCGTGACGTGAGGCGCTCCCCCTGGGACAGAGCCCAAAGGCAACAGCACAGACGTTCACGCAGCGTTGGCGTTGCTCCGTGCATGTGCTGCTCCGTGCAGGCGAGCGGCGTGGCGCCCATGGTGCGGGCGGCCACGCAGGTGCTGCAGCTCAACATCGGCCTGTACTGCAACCAGGCGTGCACGCACTGCCACGTGGAGAGCTCGCCCAAGCGCACAGAGATGATGGACAGGTAATGAGCCGGGGCCGGGGACAGGGAAGGCACGCTTCGACGGTCTCCGCCTCGTCACGGCAGGGGAGCGCAGTGCTCTTGCTGTGCATCGCTATGCACCCATTGGCGCCCATGGATGCACGTGTTTCTGGCACACTCACCGCACCACCTTTCAGGCGAACCGTGGACCAGTGCCTGTCCCTCCTCAAGGCGGGGCTGCCCGGCATCCAGACGCTTGACATCACGGGGGGCGCACCCGAGCTCAACCAGCACTTCAGGTGAGAAGGGGAGTCTATCAGCCGGGCAGTCATGCGCTAGGGAACTGGAGTCCATCTGCCGGGCAGGCATGTGCGAGAGATGGCGCAGCACCAAGAGCATGGACCCGTAGGACAGCAGGTAAACCAGCGGGCGTCTCTGTCAGTCCATCCAGTGATGCGCGCATGCTCCAACCCGTGATGCAGGTACCTTGTGGCGTCAGCGCGCGCCCTCGGCGTGCCCGACATCATTGACCGCTGCAACCTGACGGTGCTGCTGGAGCCGGGGCAGGAGGACCTGGCCGCCTTCCTGGCGCAGCACCACGTGCACGTGGTGGCGTCGCTGCCGTGCTACGGGGAGAAGAACGTGGACGCGCAGCGGGGCAGCGGCGTGTTTGACAGGAGCATTGCAGCGCTCAAGGTGCGAGCAGTGTGCGTGGGTGTGCCGACTCAATGGTGTGTCTCCTCGTGCAGTGTGTGCGTGTGCGGCGTAGAAGCGGCATGAAGCATGCTTGGAGGATGTGCAGGCTGTTGGCGCCTCGCCGTACCTGCTGCTGTGGCAGCTACAGTATGAGTCGTGCCGGCACTGCTTGCCTGCTTACTGCCGCCGCAGATGCTCAACGCCGCTGGCTACGGGCAGCCGGGCACTGGGCTGGTGCTGGACCTGGTGTACAACCCAGGAGGTGCCTTCCTGGCCCCTGATCAGGTGAGGAGGACGAGCTGGTGAGACCAGGTGAGGATGACGAGCTGGTGAGACCGGGTGAGGAGGACGAGCTGGTGAGACCAGGTGAGGAGGACGAGCTGGTGAGACCAGGTGCGGAGGACGAGCTGGTAAAGACCAGGTGAGGACGAGTAGCTGGTAAGCATGTGCATGGCCCTGAGCGACGGGCGGGATGCGCCCCACGGCGGTGCTGCTCTGCAACATTATGCCTTGGCCGGTGGCAGGCTGATGGCGGAGGCGTCGCTTGCTGACCGATCACGTCTGACGATTCCTTGGTTTCTCCATCGTGCTCTCACCCTGCACAGGCCAAGCTACAGGAGGCGTACCGGTCAGAGCTTCGTCAGGCGTACGGCATTGAGTTCAACAACCTGCTGGCGCTCAACAACATGCCCATCAAGCGCTTCGCCGACTGGCTCGTGGTGCGCCTGGGGGCTCTCGTCGGGCTGTGTTGAGGGCGGTGTGGTTGGGCGTGTCTCTGTGATCGTGGGCTGAGTCACCCGTGGGCGTGGGCAGGGCAGGGCACGTCCTCTGATACGCGCGGCTGCCGCGACGACAACAATGTGCGTGCTGCCGGGCTTTCCTGTCCCGTGCTGCTTGCTGCTCACAGAGGCGGAACAAGCTGGACGAGTACATGCAGCTGCTGGTCAGCAGCTTCAACCCGCTCGCTGCCACCTCGGTCATGTGCCGCCAGACCATCTCTGTGAGCTGGGACGGGCAGCTCTACGACTGCGACTTCAACCAGCAGCTGGCCCTGGGCCTGGTGCCCAGCAGCCGGCGCCACGTGGGCCTGGAAGGCGCCGCCGCTGGGTCCCTGACGGTGCACGAGCTGCGGAGCCTGGACCAGCTGGCCGGCCTGCCCATCGCGTGCGACAGCCACTGCTTCGGGTGCACGGCCGGCTCAGGGTCGTCGTGTGGCGGGCAGCTCTAGAGTGAGGGCCATTGATGTTGTGATGGGCTTGTCCTGACTGGATTGTGTTCAATCAGTTCGATCAGTTGGTGGTTGGCGTTTGTACTCGTCGCAGCGAGAGAGCAAGCAGAGAGCACAGAGCGCTGAGCCGTCCTGCGAGAGCAAGTGCAGAGAGCCGCAGCACCAGTGCACGACGGAAGCTCGCGCACCAGCACCTCAGGTCGTCCCCCTCGTGCAGCCTCAAGCGCAGCGAGGAGCACACGAGCAGATGGCAGCATTCTTCTCACTCTCAGGAGCAGGCTCCTTGCCAGGTGCGCGCGGCAGGGGAGGTGGACCAGGGTTCTTCAGATGTTGAATCGCGGCGCGAGACGCCACGCGTACCCAGCGTTCGCCGTGCAGGTCGCTGCAGCAACGTCACCTCCGCGAGGGGCTGCCGAGGGGCATCGTGGCGAGCTGCCGCGCCTCGCCCCCTCCTTCAGTGCGCGCGCTCCCAGCAGCCAAGCGACGAGGACAGGGCGCGCATCGCGGACGCGGAGGCCATGCAGGAGGCCATGGAGCTCTACAAGGAGGTGCGCACCCAGGAGGGTCCCGGTGATTTTGGCCGCTTTGTCGGCACCCAGGCGCCAAAGCGCACCCCAGGGGAGCTCCTCCATACGCGCACACGCAGGCGCAAGACCTGTCACAGCGTCAGGTGCTCAGGGAGCTCATGCAGATGGAGGTGTCCGGCATGGCTTACTACGACGAGGGCGACGAGGACAGCACCGTCCCCGCAAGCCAGCGCCCGCACCCCGGCTCCATCCGGCGCGTGCCCGCAGCAGCAGCAGCAACAGCCACGGCGTTCAGCGCGCAGGAGGCCGTCAGCCCGCTGCAGAGCTTCTGGGTGGAGCAGGGGCTCACGGCGCACGTGGCGTATGGCGTCGCCAAGGACATGGTGGAGGCGCAGTCGCGCTTCTGCGACGTGACACAGCTGGCGGTGCAGGTGCAGCGGCTGGAGCGCGTCATCCCGGGCCGCGTGCAGGTTCGTGCTGCACCTTGGCGCTTTTCATAAATTCGCGTGCTCACGGCAGCGTGCGCAGCATGCGTCGGCGCAGGACGGTCCCCAGTCGTGTGCAGCAGGCGGCGCAGGGTACCACGACCCAGGTTGACCT
This sequence comes from Chlorella sp. KRBP, assembly GCA_004335735.1. Lineage (NCBI taxonomy): Eukaryota > Viridiplantae > Chlorophyta > Trebouxiophyceae > Chlorellales > Chlorellaceae > Chlorella > Chlorella sp. KRBP. The sequence goes on from QAXK01000700.1 coordinate 17,813, forward strand.
GCCGCCTGCCTCACACCTGCTGCTCCCCTTCCCCGCAGGACATGGTGGCGCGTGACTGGCACATCCTCGAGTCGACGCCAAACACGGTGGCGCAGCACTTCGTGCAGCTGGTGCAGCTATTCCCCAACAGCCTGGACGTCTCGGAGCTCGCGTGCAAGCAGCCAAAGCTCCTGTGAGTGCCACGTGGGCTCCTGCTAGCGCCAACATAGTGTGCAGTGTCCGTAACGCTGGGAGGCTGGCATCGCAGAGCGGCAACGCAATACCAGGGCGGAGCAAGGCGTAACCCATTCATTTTTTCATTTTACTCGCGGGGACAACGTGGTGGAGGAGGTCAGGCCCTGCAGCACATCAGCAGAGGACAGCCTGCTTGCCACCCCATGCAGTCAGGGCAGGTGTTGTGGTGGCTTCCCCACTCTCTCTTTATGCATGGGTCTCACTCTCCTCTGTCCTCTCCCGCAGGTACTGCGACGACCTGGTGGGCCAGTTTGAGGGCGTGGTGAGCAAGCTGGTGCAGCTGCACCCCTCGCACAACCGGGACGAGGCAAGGGCGCTCCTGGTGCGTGCATTGATTGGAGCGAATCAGTGGTGGGCTGGGACTAGAGGTGTGCCCTCCTGGTGCATGGGCATGGGGCGGGGGCGGGCCGTGGGACCTGGCATTGGACAGCACCGCAGCGGCAGGCCTCTATTTGCTGCCCTGCTTGCCCGCTTCCAGATGTCTGGTGGTGGGACACCTGCTCCAATTCTGTGGGCTCACGAGGTGCCCACAGAATTGCAAATGTGCTACTCGCCCTTCCTTCCGCCGCCCGCCCTTCCAATTGCACGCACGCACGCACGCCTGCTCTTCCACTCGTCGCAGGTGGAGAACCCGGAGCTCATCTTCCGCATGCGCTACTACATGCACGTGCGCACGCTGGACGAGCTGCCCATTGAGCTGCAGAACCTCATGGTTTACACGGGACAGGGGCTGCACCAGCTGCACCAAATGTACAGCGACTCAATCTCCCCGCGCTTCCTGTGAGCGCACACTGTTGTGTGTGTTGGTTTTTACATCTGTTGGGATACCTCGGCGGGGCCGGAGCCCACGACCGGGCATATCAGATGGCGCGGATCCACAGTGCTCCACGCAGAGTTCACCGACACTGT
>QAXK01000701.1:0-11023 GCA_004335735.1 Chlorella sp. KRBP
CCGCCTCCTCATGCTAGCTCACAGAGGACCTGGCTTGTGTGTGTGTTGTGTGTGTGCGCTTGCACACGGGGCGGCCCAGCCGCGGCGACCAATGTGTGGCGCTGCTCTGGTGCGAGTCTGCATGGTGGCGGGTGCCGTCGTGTGTCTTGCCCTCTTGCAGGACCTGGCGTGGTCGCTTTGGGACAGGTGGATGCTCGAGGGGGACCTGACCGTGCAGGAGGTGAGGCCTTGTGGAGACTGCACCGCTTGCAGTTGGGGAACCACCATGCGATCACGAGTAGCCTTGTGGGGGAGGAGGTATACCATGCATTATGCTGGCATGGTATCTGCGCCTGGCCTGTCGCTGGCTGCAGTGTCACAGGGTGTGCTCCAAAGCTCGCAAATTTCACTTCATTCGCATTGTCGCGCAGGTGCTGGACTGGTTTGAGGCCAAGGCGCTGACGCCCTACTCGATCAGCTGTGGCGCCGCGCTGCTCTACAACAACATCTTCCCCAAGCACAAGGAACGGCTGGGCAAGAAGATGAGCGAGCTGGTGAGTGTGGATGGTCACGTTGAACACTGGCATGTCACGGGCACGGGCACACTGGCGCCTGTGTCTCACGTCTTTGACATTGAACTGCCTGCTACGCCAAGCAGCCATGCCCGGCTGACGGCAACATGCAACGAAACGATACGAAACACTGGCGCCAGGGTCCCCCCTCCGTGTCCCGCGTGGGATGCACTGGGCCGCCCTGCACCGTGTGGCACATCTCACCCTGCACCGCGCCGCCCTGCACCTGCGCCTGCACCCTCACAGGTGGTGACGGTGGCCAAGCAGGAGATCCCCGCGTGGCGCAGCCACTTTGACGTGGTGGTGGCGTGCGAGGACAAGGAAGGGGAGGACATCGACGTGCCGCTCGTCTCAATCAAGTTCCGGTGATGTGCGCTGGCGGCTCCCTCGTGCATGCTGTCGTTCCGCTGATTGCGGACGGGCGTCCTCAACAGGCGCCCCCGCCCCATTTATTGCCCATCACGCCCCAGCCGGGCACCATGTAAGCTATGTATACGCGCATGCTGCTGAGAGAGGAGAGGACCAGCCTGAGAGCCGTTTTGATAAATCATAACGCAGGAACGGTGTGCGCGCCCCGGCAGAAGACGCAGCCGCACAACACGACACGCGTCGCAAAGCAGCAGTGTCTTCGTTGCGTCTCCCCGCCGCAGATTCGGGGCCGTCTCGGCGAGCGACGTTCTCCCGCACTTCCTTTTGCCGGCTCCCCACACAAGCGGGCAGCAGGAACAGCAGCACGAGAGCTTGGGAAGCAGCAGACCTTCAGGCACACACAGCTGCCGGGAGCTCTTGGCCGGCTTGCAGCTTGCACACGTGGTGGTGCGGGAGGCGAGGGAGCGCCTCACCTACTAGTGGCAGCGCACCCTCCTCCTCCACGCATGGCCGTTGGCTCATCCACATTGCTGGCGTGGGCCGCCGCGCTCCTCCTGGCCGCGTCCATGCGAGTTGCGGCGGGCGCGGACGGCAAGCCTGGCCGCCCTCCGGGACGTTGGCGGCAGGGCAGCCCCACCAACATCCTGGACCAACACCTTCAGCATTCCAGCGAACTGGACTGGACCAAGCCAGCCGACGGTGAGCCTGCTGGGCTGCTTGGGGGGAGCACCGGTGGCGTGAGGGACCACTCTTTTGGGCCGCGCTCGCACACATAATGGAAAGCCTCTTGCTCGCAGGCAAATGCCCCTCATGGGTAGATGTGTATGCCAAGTTCCACATCAGGATGAGAGGGAGCCCGGACGCCAAGTACCTGGTGCACAGCTGCCACACGGTCAGTGTGGTGTGAGCCTGCGGCGGTCCGGGGCAGGCTTGCAGGCGTCATGCGGTAGTACTACCTCTCAGCCACCGCACAGCAGCAACAAGCAGAACAGCAACCAGGAGGCCCATGAACAGTTGCAGAAATGAGTCGGCCAGCAGAAACTGGAGCCAGCAGCCAGCTGTGGCGTATGCACGGGCGCGGAAAATCGCAAATGACGAGGTGGAAGAGCAGTGCACCTGGACCCATTACCACTACCATTGCGCAGGGGCAGGAGTGTCACCATGGTCTGGGTGACCGCGTGCGCGGGCTGTTCCCCACCATCCAGCTGGCCATCGCCCACGAACGGTGAGGTGATGATGGAGCGGGTGGCGCTGCAGGCTGACGAGCGCTACAGTCTGTGAACTCCATGCACGCACACACAGAGAGAGCAGGAACATGAGCAACACGAGCTATGGGCACAAGATGCAGCCCTCCGCTTACACTGCCCTGCAGCGTGCTGCTCATCGACTGGGCCAGCCCCGCGCCCCTGGAGCACTTCTTGCTCCCCAACACGATCAACTGGACCATCACGCCCGACCTGGGCGTGGACGTGACCCAGGCTGTGCCCGTGCCCTGCTGCAACCGGGGCAGCTTCTGGTCCAACGTGCCAGAGGACAAGGACAACCGCGTGTGGAAGATCAGGTGTGTGCGCTTGCAAACGGGGCGGCCCAGCCGCGGTTACCAAGGCAGCATGGATCAGCAGCGAGGAAGAGGCACCAGCCCAGGCCAGAGCATGCAGTCACCGAGCCACCAAGGCACCAACGTCCAGCCACACACCGCAGCAGAACAGGAAGGACGAAAAGTGTTTCGATGTTTGCATCTGTTTGGGCGCCTCGTCGGGGCCGGAGCCCAACTACCGGGCGTCAGCTGATGTCTTGCAGCACCTCAGCACCTCGGCACGCGAGCCAAAGAGAAGAGGTCCTGATGCAGGAGCACGCCTTCCATGCCGCTCCCCAGTCATGGGGCCCCCCAACTGCGCGTACTGGCGCAATACAGTGGCGCGGTACAGCGACAGTAGCAGTTGCCACGGCAATAACGCCCATGGAATGGCAACCGATACCCATGCGCTTTGCTCATGCACATGCAGCACCAACTCGCTGCACTTCCAAACCGGGCTGGACCCCAAACTGCCCAAGAACGTGCCGACGGTGAGGAGAGAGCGCACGCCTCGCATCCCTGCGGTGGCACAGCGTGCCCGCCCATGCTGCTGCTGCTTTTCTAGGGTGCACCCCGTCCTTAAGTGCACACGCAAAACGCACAGGGCGTCACTACTTCATGCATTGCCCACGTGCGCAGTTCCACCGCCTGAGTTTCGCGACGCACTGCCTTTTAGCGGCTCTGTTCCAGCCCAGCCCAGCGCTCCTCAAGGCTGCTGACGCCGAGCAGATGAAGCTCTTGGGCAGTTTGGACAAGCCCTACGTGGCGGTGCACCTGCGCATGGGACACCTGGAGGGCGAGGAAATAGACCTGGCAAGGTGCGGCCTGGATCAGGACTCCAGTTGTCGTTTCTTTTCGTTGGCTGTTGCCATCAGCCGGTCAGCCGGGCATGGCTGCTTGGCACAGCAGGCAGGCACTGCAAAACTCATGAGAAACAGGCGTGCACAAAGACAGGTGATCAACACGTCGTGCACTGCAATGCCCCATGGGGTATGCTTTGAGCTCTGCGCGTCGTTCACACGTCACATCTGGTCACGCCCGGTAGTTGGGCTCCGGCCCCGCCGAGGCGCCGAAACAGATGCACATATCGACGCACATGTGAGTGCCCACCACTGCAGGGGATGGGACCACTTCCAAGGCCTGCTGGCGGCCTACCAGTGCGCGTGGCGCCGCAACCACCTGCTCCACGCCCCCCGCGCCCTCAAACCGGCAGCTCCAAGCAGCTCCCCAAAGGCCCCCAAGGGTGGCGCCAAGGGCCTCTCCATCGCCACTCACCACGCCACCAGCCTGCGGCAGCACATGCTGCTGGCCGTGGAAGATGATGAGCCCGACTTGGAATCCGTAGACGCAGCACTTGAGGCAGGGCCCGAGTGGGATGACGCTCAGGCACAGGCCTGGCAGGCATTCAGCGCCATCTTCTCTTCCACGCGCGCAAGTGTGTCAGCAGCGTCCGCCGGCCAGCAGCAAGAGCAGCAGGTGGGGAGAGCTGTTAGCGGGATAACACATGGCACTGCCCGAGCGCTACGCGTCACCGAGGAGGACGATGAAGTGGTCCCCCAGAAGCGGCGCCATGAGCCTCACAAGATGCTTTTGCTGACGGACCACTCGCACTTGCGGGTGGCCGTGGCGCACGGCATGCTGGCAGGTGAGGCGTTGCTTTTTAAGTGCTTTGGGAAGCCTGTAGCTCAACATCATGGGGCCGCGTTGTGAAGGTGCGGTGCTGGCGGCAACTTGCGGGCTCTTGTCTATCACCGAGCAGGCGTGGCGGGCCCGGACTACCTGGCTTACCACATCAGCAACTACCAGGACGGGCACAAGGCGACGCCCGAGGACAACATCCGCACCACCATGACGACGTTTGTGGACCTGGTGCTGCTGGCCAGGGCGCACTGCCTGGTGTGGTCGCCCAGCGGCTTTCCAATCGTCGCCATGGTAAGTGCTTAACAGTGCAGGGGGTACTAACATGTGTGGTCGTGGCGGGCAAGGCTGCGGTAATGGCACACCCCTGCGTGGCGAGGCTTGCCTGGCGATCTTTGTGACGGCTGCAGCATCATGACACCTGTCATGAACGCCATGCAATGATGATGACACACGTGGTGCGCCGTCCATGCGCGCAGACGCTGGGCTTCAACCCGTGCACTGTGGACGTGCCCACCTGCATCGATGAGGCGGTGGCTGTGCAAAAACAGCACCTCTAAGAGTACTACGTGTAGCTGCGTGCATATAGTTGCGTGCATGTGTGCATTCATACTTGTGTCGCTTAAATAGCCTTGGACGCGTGCTTAGAGGGGCCTTGGGATTGGGTGCGGGCCTTTTTATGTACAAGCTCAGCTTGGGGATGAGGTCTCGTTATTCGTCGTCATCAAGTCACTTTGGACGCTGAGTCTACGTGCGCATGTGCACGAGCGCTGTTGTGTAAACGTGCCCGCTGTTGTAGCATTGGCCATACATACAGCCTGCAGTAAAATCTGTCCAAGCACCATCGCCTTGTGTCGCCTCAATCCATGCGGATTTCTATGTGTTTCGCCGCCACCTGCGTCCTCCACCAGCAGAGTACCCATTAGTATACTTAAGAGCTCTGCCAGTGCCAGGGCCGGTGCCTAGGCGTGTATCTGGATGCTATCGGCCCAACCGCCGCGCGCAGCCCACCGCCGCTGCTGACGTGCCGACGCCACAAGCACCACCCATTTCGGAAGCAACAGCAAGGAGTGCTGCTCCATGAGCGAGCTGCAATTCTGCTCTGCCACGAGGCAGTCTGACCCGCGCTGGGCACTGCAGGAGGGGCGAAGTACTCATTGACGAGACTTCGCAAAAAGCGCAAAATCGTCCGCTGGGTCTACCCCGCCGTCCAGTCCCTGCAGTGACCCATACACGCTGAATTGTCCGCCCGAGAGGTACCATTCACAATGGCGCGCTGGACGTTGTACCTCGCAGTGCTGGCGCTGGCCGTCGGCGTGCCATCAGCGAGCGCAAAGGCGAGGGCGGGCGATGGGCAGGCCTGGGAATTCGCCGCGCCCACGCGAACGAGCAGCGCAGGCGCTCACGCAGAGAGACCAGCGCCAATGGCGCCCACCCGCTTCCTCGGCGAGCGATGCTCTCGTTCCAATTTCGGGTTCCTGCGTCGTGTTCCCATTCCTGCAGGACGTCACCGTGGAAGGCTACGTCTACGATGTGTTCTGCCTCAAGTCCCCCACTGGCGTGGCCATTGACGGCACCAAGGTCAAGACGGAGGCGGACAAGCACGGCGTCATGTGCCTGCTGCTGCCGGCCTGCGTCAAGTCGGGCTACGTGCTCGTTAACAAGCTCGCCAACGGCACGTTCGTGCCCACCAACAAGCTGGCGGCCAGCAGCACGCCCAAGATCGTGGCCTTCCTCAAGAAGCTCACACGCATGGACAATGTGTACGTCAAGATCACGGGCACCAAGGACAAGTCGGGCGCCATCGTGGTCAAGACCATCTCTGACGGCCTCACCAAGGTCGTCAAGGGCTACCTCTACGATGTGTTCTGCCTCAAGTCCCCCACCGGCGTTGCCATCGACGGCACCAAGGTCAAGACGGAGGCGGACAAGCACGGCGTCATGTGCCTGCTGCTGCCAGCCTGTGTCAAGTCGGGCTACGTGCTCGTGAACAAGCTCGCCAACGGCACGTTCGTGCCCACCAACAAGCTGGCGGCCAGCAGCACGCCCAAGATCGTGGCCTTCCTCAAGAAGCTCATCCGCATGGACAATGTGTACGTCAAGATCACGGGCATTGCGGACAAGTCAGGGGCCCTCGTCATCCAGGCCATCACCGACGCCTACGTCCCGCCAAAGGGTCGCAAGAGGCTGCTCAGCCTGCCAGCCGAGGTGGGCAGCGCGGCCGGCGTAGGCCACTAGCGTTTACGAGTTGCATCCCAATGTTTTGGGGCTTGGTTGTGCGTGTGGGGGCCAGCTTTCCAAATCTGGTATCAAGATGACTGCATGACGTAGTGCATGTGTCCCTGGCGACTCGTCCAGGCATCATGCCTGCCCTCCTATGCGCAAGCCGCGTAGTGTGCTTGCGCTTGTACACCAACGGCCTTGTGTACCGCTGCCTGGGACAACGGAAGGGACAACGGAACAACAGATCGTTGCTTTCTGTTCGTCGCCTTTTCAGTTGGTCTGAGCAACATACATGCGTGTGCTTGCTGTGCACTTGGTGACTGGCGCTCACCGCAACACTGCAAAAAGACCTTTTCATTACGGAACGGGGAGGCAGGTGCGCAGCGCATGGCTGCAATTGGATGGTGGATGCCCGAACACCTCTGCTTCAGGGCGCATACAGCAATGCCCTGCCTTTGCCGTTTGCCCGGCGCTTGGACAACTTGCGCGGGCGTGCCCAGGAGGTCCGGACAGCTGCTGCACGCCGCCCACGGCGTACCTGCAGACGGCATGCCCTGATGTTGTGGCCTGCAGCAATTTCGAGTCCTAAATCGAGGATCCTCATGAGCTCGCTCACCCGGGATATGGATGCTGTTATCCATCGGATCGGTGCGATGCAGCGAGCTCTCAATCGCACACGACACAACACGACACGACACAGCAACAGCTCTGCGCTCGTCGTGTTGAGCGCCGGGGTGCACTCGCTTCTGCTCTCCGACACCGGCACTCGATAGAAGCAACAGCAACAACAGCAGCCACCAACAAAAGGAGGAGCAGCAGCAGGACGAGGAGAGCATACAAGCGGTGTACAAGCGCTTGGAAGGCTGCTGCCTTGCGGGCCTCTCTCCCCGCGGCTTGCACGCGGCTCCGGCGCAGCTTCGGTGCAGCATGATGGCACACAGAGCTGGGAGCCGCTGCCAGCCAGCGTGCATACTGCTGGTGCTTGCGCTGTGGGCCCTGGTGCACCAGCTGCCAGGCGTGGCGGGCGCCATCACCAGCAAGCCCACCGTGCCGAGCAGCCCGCTGGACGTGCTGGAGCAGCGCCTCTCCAGCTCAAAGGAATTCGACTGGAGACAGCCTAAAGACGGTGAGATTGGTGCTTGGCACAGATGCTGCGGTGCCTCACTTTGTTGGGCGCGGCTAAATTTTTTGTGATGGCGCCCGCAGGCAAGCACACCGCGTGGGTTGAAGAGTATGTCAAGTTCCATCGTAGGATGAGGGGCAGAAAGGACGCCAAGTACCTGGTGCACAGCTGCCACACGGTCAGTGTGGTGCGGCCCCCTGCAGCGGGCCGGGGCAGGCTTGCATACCCAGGGCCTGACGTGTACTAAAGAGGCCTGACGTGTACTAAAGAGGGCCTGACGTGTACTAAAGAGTGGCTCAGCAGCTAGGAAAGGGTCAAACGGACGGCTGTGTTCTGGGCGGCCCAGGGGTGGAACACCTTGCACTGGGACTGCCACATGAAAGCGCCCCCCTGGCCCCCCTTTACATCACCGCAGGCGCAGGAGTGCACCTTTGGGCTGGGCGACCGCGTGCGTGGGCTCTTCCCCACCATCCAGCTTGCCATTGCCCACGAACGGTGAGCGGAGGATGTCCACGCCGCTGCCCACAATGTCACACTGCGGTGGCAGCCTGCAGCCGCCACCTACCCTTCCTAACACCGCCCTGCAGGGTGCTCCTAATCGACTGGGCCAGCCCCGCGCCCCTGGAGCACTTCCTGCGCCCTGCCCTCATCAACTGGACCATCACGCCCGACCTGGACATCGACCTCAAGCGGGCGGCCTTCATGACATGCTGCAACCGGGCCAACTTCTGGTCTAATGCACCAAAGGACAAGGCCAACCGCGTGTGGAAGGTCATGTGCGTGCGTTTAGCTTTTGGCAGTGGATGCACCTGAGAGGCAAGCCACAAGCAAAGCAGCATAGGACCGCCACGGTCCAGAGTGCGTGCTGGTCACAAGGCGTCGCCTCTTGCCTTGTGTGTTCGTGAGCCGCAGTACCAACTCGCTGCACTTCAACACTGGGCTGGACCCCAGGCTCCCCAAGAGCGTGCCCATGGTGAGAAGGGAGAGGCTTTCCATCCCGTCCTTAGCTGCTCTTGCTGTTCTGTGCTGTTTACACCTGCCACTTGCCACAGTGCCACCCCTGTGTCTCTGTCTGCGCAGTTCCACCGTGTCAGCTGGGCGACGCACAGCCTGCTCACGGCGCTGTTCCAGCCCAGCCCAGCCCTCCTCAACGCTACGGACGCCGAGCAGCTCAAGCTCGTGGGCAGCCTGGACAAGCCCTTTGTCGCCATGCAGCTGAGGATGGGCCACCTGGAGGGAGAGAAGCAGGACCTTGCAAGGTGCGTCATGGGCATGCTTAGTGTGTCATGGGGCGGCCAGCCGCAGCGGCAAAGGCAGCAGGGAGAAGATGAAGCACCAGGGAGGGCGTACAGTCCCCCAGGCACCAACAGTGTGCATGCTGAAACGGAGCCTGCTACTTGATTGTGCACACTCTCGCGCCTGCAGGGGCTGGGATCACTTTGAGGGCTTCCTGGCAGCCTATCAGTGCGCCTGGCGCCGCAACCACTTGCTCCACCGCCTGTCCGTCACGCCGCCCGCCCCTGCCAGCCCCCCACAGCCACCGCCCGCCCTACCCAGCCAAGGTGGCGTGCGAAGGGGTGGGAGCTCAGCAGTGGCCCTGCACCGCCGCCATGCTGCCAGGAGCCTGCGCTGGCACATGCTGCTGGATGGTGATGATGATGATGATGATGCAGTGGCCTTGGAAGGTCAGCGTGAGGGCGAGCAGCCCAGCGTGGAGCCAGCGGACGCAGCTCTGGACGAAGGGTCTGGGTGGGAGGAAGCACAGGCCTGGCAGGCCTGGCAGTTCTTCAGCTCCATCTTTGATGACGACTTTGAGAGTGCGTCACCAGCCTCTGCCACCCACGAGCAAGAGCAGCACCATCACCCTAGGGAGCTGCAGGCCGCTGCCAAGGCAGGTGCAGCCTCAGCCACCCCGCCTGCACCCACTGGCAACACCATGGCAAGCCACCCGCACCACCACCACGAGCCTCACAAGATGGTTCTGCTGACGGACCACTCGCATCTGAGGATGGCAGCGGCACACGGCATGCTGGCAGGTGAGTTGCCGGAGTGGCATGCCGGGAGCTTGGCGTTCTGTTGCAGGTGTTCTCTGGCCCGAAGCGCACAAGCCTAGACGTCTGACGCCTGACCTGGTGACGCGTGGTGGCCGCTTCTTGTGCTTGATTAGGTGTGGCGGGCCCGGACCACCTGGCCTACCACCTGAGCAACTACAAGGAGATGCCCGAGGCAGTGGCCGAGGACCACGTTCGCACCACCATGACGACTTTTGTGGACCTGGTGCTGCTGGCCAGGGCGCACTGCCTGGTGTGGTCGCCCAGCGGCTTTCCAATCGTCGCCATGGTGAGTGAGGGCCAGGTGGGTACTCCATGTTATTGACTGATGGCAGTCTGACACTGGCCCCCATCGCGCCTGCTCCATCCGTGTGCGCAGACCTTTGGGTTCAACCCGTGCTCCGTGGACATGCCCACTTGCATCAAGGAGGCCAAAAGCGCGCAGACTTTCCATCACTAAGACTTGGTGATGGACAGTTTATGCGGTCTTACGAAGCATCAATGACACTCAGGCATGAACTCTACTGAAGCATGCTATTTGGGACTCGGGCAAGTTTTGCATGTGCAGTAGCAGGGTGGGGCCGGCATCGACTGCCTTTGAAGCTTGGCATGCGCATGGGCTCTCGTGGACGGGGCAGTACATTCAATCGGTGGGAACGGGGTGGGAGTGGGAGTCATGCGTTGGGAACGTCTCGCACAACCGTATAGATCCTGAGATGGTGGCGTGTGGAACTGCACTTGGACCTTGCTGGAACATTCATTGCTGTTCGCCCCGATTTCGCTACTTCTGCTGCTTTCTCCTTGCTCTCGACCCTGGAAAGGCGCAGCACACCCAGTGCAACATTTGAACTCTTCGAAGTTCAGCTGTCCTTCGACAACGGATAACCGCTCAGCTCACCGGGAACCAGGGCGAGGGGGCGATGAACACTCGTCGCATCGCACAACACAGCAGTGAGCGAGTTCGGACTCCGTTCGCCAGCTGAACAGCTGCCTCCCTCCTCCCTCGCTCCTGCCACCGTCCTTCACCCCAAGGCCCGCAAGCCTTGACCGCAGAGTTCTTGCAGCGGAGGCAGCGCAGCAGCGGCAGCGCAGGCATTGGGACGTTGCAGCGGGCTTCACCCTGCTGGACCCAGCGGTTGTCCCCGCTCGCTTTGCTACGGCTTGCCGGCACCCATGCAGCGCCTCAAGAAGCGGCCCAAGCGGTGTCCACGCAGCTGGGCAGCTCTCACAGCGATGCTGATAGTGGCGGGTGCAGCACAGCGGGAAGCCGTGGCAGCGACAGCGCAGGGCGCGCAGAGCAGCAGGCCGCAGCAGGCCAAGTTGGCGGCCACAGGCAGCAAGGACCAGCAGGAGGAGAGCCTGATTGAGCAGCACCTGACGCACTCTGCAGAGTTCGACTGGGCCGTCCCTGCTGATGGTGCGTGCGCTCTTGGTGCACCGACGGGGCGGGCGTCATGCTCGCAGCCGATGCTGCAGGGATGCGCAAGGCTCC
>QAXK01000702.1:0-13536 GCA_004335735.1 Chlorella sp. KRBP
GGGGGGGGGGGGGGGAGGCCCCGACGCCGCGGGTCAGAACGAGTACGGCCCGAACCGGCCCCAGGCCACGACGGCGGCGAGCACGCCGAGGACGAGTGCGGGCAGCAGGGCCGAGGCGCCCTCCTTGCGGCGGACGTGGGTCGCGACCGCCCCGGCCATGAGGAGCGCCAGGCCGAGCGCGGCCAGCGGCGTGAGGACGGGCGCGATGTCGAGCGCGGCGGGCAGGACGAGCCCGAGCGCGCCGAGCACCTCGACGGCCCCGATCGCCTTCACGGCGCCGGCACCGAAGTCCTCGGTCCAGGCCATGCCGGCGCCCGCGAGCTGCTCCCTGGACCGGGTGAGCTTCATCGCGCCGGCTCCGAGGAAGGCGAGGGCCAGCAGGCCGGCGATGATCCACAGGACGATGTTCACGGGGGCTCCTCCGACAGGGTGGTCACCGCAGATTCAGTTGCGGCGTGAAGTGAATGTAGACGAACATCAGTTCATGGTGCAAGTGAATCGGCGAACGCGCCGCCGCCGGGCGACGGTAGGGTCGGGTCATGTCCTCGTGTCCCGGTGACGCCGACCCCGTGGCGGGCGAGCGCCCCGCCCGCCCGGCCGACCGGTCCGTGACCCCGGACGGCACCGAGCCGCGCTGGCTCGACGCCGAGGAGCACGAGGCCTGGATGGCCCTGGCCCGCCTCGTCGTCCGGCTGCCCGCCGCCCTCGACCGCCAGCTCCAGCGGGACTCCGGACTGACGCACTTCGAGTACCAGGTGCTCGCCGGGCTGTCGGAGGCGCCGGAGCGCACGCTGCGGATGCGGGTCCTCGCCCGGTTCGCCGAGGGCCAGCTGCCGCGGCTCTCGCAGGTGGCGGCCCGGCTGGAGTCGCGCGGGCTCATCAGCCGCCGGCCCGACCCCGACGACGGCCGCTCCACCCTCGCCACGCTCACCGACGCCGGGTTCGAGGTGCTCGCGGCGGCCGCCCCCGGTCACGTCGAGACCGTGCGGCGCTCCGTGTTCGACGGGCTGACCCGGGCCCAGGTGCGCCAGCTCCGGGACATCGGCGGCCGGATCGGCTCCGCGCTCGGCGACCGCTGCTGAGGCTCAGGAGCCGGAGGGGCGGCCGTTCTCGGTGCGCACGATGAGCACCCGGGGCTGGATCTCGACGGCCAGCCGGGTCGCCTCGCCGACGATGTCGCCGTCGACCTGCACACGCTGCGGCTCGTCGACCTCGACGTGCGCGGTCTGGCAGCGGTAGCGGGACAGGTTGCCCGTCGTGCGGTCGCTCTTGGTGACGACGCGCGCGGCCACCGAGGCCCAGGCCGCGACGCCGCGGGGTGCCAGGACGATGACGTCGAGGGTGCCGTCGTCCGGCTCGGCGTCGGGCAGCAGGTCGATGCCGCCGGTGATCTTCCCGCAGTTGCCGATGACGACCATCCGCGCGCGCTGGGTCTCCGGGGGCCCGCCGTCGGTGGTCAGGGTGACCTTGAAGCGGTCGGTGAGCATGTTGCGCAGGCCGGCCGGGACGTAGGCGCCCCAGCCGATCCTCGACTTCAGCTGCTCGGACGTGGAGTCCATGATCGCGGCGTCGAGGCCGAGGCCGGCCATGACGAAGAACGCGTGCCGCCGCTCGCCGGCGCTCGAGTTCTCGCCGACGCCCTCCTCGAGCTCGAGGTGGTCGGGGTCGAGGGTCAGCCAGGCGGCGTCGATGTGGCGGTTGCGGCCGGTGAGGGCCACGACCATCGCCCGCTCGAGGTCGTCGACCGGCATCTCGAGGTTGCGGGCCAGCAGGTTGCCGGTGCCTCCGGGCAGCAGGCCGACCGGGACGCCGCTGCCGACCATCTCCTGGGCGACCGCACGGACGGTGCCGTCACCGCCGAGCGCGCAGACGAGGTCGACGCCCTGCTCGAGGGCGTGCCGCGTCTGGCCGAAGCCGACGTCGTGCGGTGTGGTCTCCAGGACGAGGGGGTCGTCCCAGTCGTGCTCGGCGCAGACCCTGGCCAGGGTGCCGCGGACGGCGGCGAGGTCGTCGAACTTCGTCGGGTTGACGACGACGGCGACGCGCTTGCGGGGCGGGGGTGCGTCCTCGCCCTGGCGGAAGGAGTCGCGGGCGGGGCGGGCGCCACCGGCGTGCCGGCCCTCCTCGCGGGAGGACAGGACGAGGTAGGTACCGACGAGGGCGAAGAGGACCGCCACGCCGATGCCGATGAACGTCCACGTCTCGCCTGACACAAGGGGGAAGGTACAGGAGGCTCGGAGGGTGCCGGTGCGCCGCCGTAGTCTGCGCTCATGAGCGACCCCACGGGCGGCACCGCCGGCGGCCCCCTCGAGCCGGACACCAAGGACTGGACCTGGGTCCTCGAGCGGCCCTGCGCGGACTGCGGCTACGACGCCTCGACGGTGCGGGCGCAGGACGTCGCACGGCTCGTCACCGAGGCCACCGACCCCTGGCCGGAGGTGCTCGCCCGCCCCGACGCCGGGGTGCGCCCGGACCCCGCCACCTGGTCCCCGCTCGAGTACGGCTGCCACGTCCGCGACGTCTGCCGGCTCTTCGACGAGCGGCTGCGGCTGATGCTCACCGAGCACGACCCGACCTTCGCCAACTGGGACCAGGACGAGACCGCCGTCGCCGAGCGCTACGGCGAGCAGGAGCCGCACGTCGTGGGGCGCGAGGTGCTCGAGGCCGCCGGGGTGCTGGCCGCCCGGTTCGCCGGTGTCGAGGGCTCCTGGTGGGAGCGCACGGCCACGCGCTCGGACGGGTCGCGGTTCACCGTCCTCACGCTGGGTACCTACGGACTGCACGACCTCCTCCACCACCTCCACGACGTCGGAGTCGCCCACCCGTGAGTCCCGAGCTCGTCTACGTCCTCCTGGGCGGGGCGCTCCTGCTGGCCGCCGTGCTGCCGCAGGTCCTCCACCGCTGGGCGCTGTCGGCCCCCATCGTCCTCGTGGCGGTGGGGATGCTCGTGGGCCTGCTGCCCTTCTCGGACGAGGTGGCCATCGACCCCGTCGAGCTGCGCCCCGTCATCGAGCACGTCACCGAGGTCACCGTCCTCGTCGCGCTCATGGGCGTCGGCCTGGCCATCGACCGCCCGCTGCGCTGGCGGGTGCGGTCCTCGTGGCGCTCGTGGTCCCCGGCCTGGCGGCTGCTGGCCGTCGGGATGCCGCTGACCGTCGCCGGGGTGGCCGGTCTGGCGTGGGGCGTGCTGGGTGTGGCCCTGCCGGCCGCGGTGCTGCTCGGGGCGGCGCTGGCGCCGACCGACCCGGTCCTCGCCTCGGACGTCCAGGTGGGCGGTCCGACCCTCGAGGGGGACGTCGACGAGATCGACGAGGAGGACGAGGTCCGCTTCGCCCTGACGAGCGAGGCCGGGCTCAACGACGGTCTCGCGTTCCCGGCCGTCTACCTCGCGCTGCTGCTCGCCGGGGCCGGGACGATCGGCGACTGGTTCCCCGGGTGGCTGGCCTGGGACGTCGTCGGCAAGGTCGTCATCGGGGTCGCCGCCGGTGCCGCCGTCGGGTGGGGCCTGGCGCGGGTGGCCTTCCGCTCCCCGGCGCGCTCGCTGCGGCTGGCCGAGACCGGCGAGCCGCTGCTGGCCATCGCCGCCTTCCTCCTGGCCTACGGCGTCTCCGAGGTGGTCGGCGGGTACGGCTTCCTCGCCGTCTTCACCTGTGCGCTCGTCGTCCGGTCCTTCGAGCGGGACAGCGACTACCACCGGCACATGCACGACGTCATCCACCGGCTCGAGACGCTGCTCACCCTCGTCGTCCTGCTCGGGCTCGGCTTCGCCATCACGACCGGGCTGCTCGCCCACCTCGACCTCGCCGGGGTCCTCGTCGGCGTGGCGCTCGTCCTCGTCATCCGGCCGCTCGCCGGGTACCTGTCCTTCCTCGGGTACCGGTGCAGCGACGAGCACGGGCGGCTCGACGCGCGCGAGCGCGGGGCCGTGGCCTTCTTCGGCGTCCGCGGCGTCGGCTCGATCTTCTACGTGGCCTACGCGACCGGGCAGGCCGGCTTCAGCGAGGAGCGCTGGCTCTGGTCGACGGTGGGCTTCACCATCGCCCTGTCCGTCCTCGTGCACGGCGTGCTGGCCACCCCCGTGATGCGTCTGCTCGACCGGCGCCGGGGCGATCGGAACCAGGTCCGCCGTGACGCGCGGGGCGACGCGCGGGGCGACGCCGGGGGCGGCGGTGCGGAGCAGGCCCGTGCCTGAGGACGCCGTGCCGCGGCTGCTGGCGGTCCGCAACGACCCCGACTCCGGCCCGGGACGCTTCGAGGGCTGGCTCGCGGGGTGCGGCGTCGACCTCGTGGTCGTCGGCGGCCCGGACCTGCCGGACTCCCCGGCCGGGTTCGAGGGCGTCCTGCTGCTCGGCGGGGGCTTCATGCCGGACGACGACGAGCGCGCGCCGTGGCTGCCGCGCGAGCGCCGGCTGGCCGAGGCGTGCGTCGCGGACGGCGTCCCGCTGCTGGGCATCTGCCTCGGCGGTCAGGTGCTCGCCCTGGTGGCGGGCGGCACCGTGGTCGCGGACTCCGGTCGTCCGGAGCACGGCTCGGTGACGATCCGGCGGCTGCCGGGCGCGGAGGACGACGCCCTGCTCGGTTCCCTGCCCGCCGAGTTCCCCGCCGTCGAGCACCACCGCGACGAGATCACCGCCCTCCCTCCCGGTGCGGTGCACCTGGCGTCGTCGGACACCGTTGCGGTGCAGGCGTTCCGGGTCGGGGAGCGCGCGTGGGGTCTGCAGTTCCACCCCGAGGCCGCCGCCGACCGGCTGGCCCGCTGGGAACCCGGGCGCCTCGCCGCCGAGGGCTTCGACCTCGCCGCGCTGCGCGAGGAGGCGGACGCGGCCGAGCCGGCGTCCGAGGCCGCGGCCCGGGCCCTGCTCGACGCCTTCGTCGGCGTCGTCCGGGGACACGTCGACCGCTGACGACGGCGGTCGACGCTCAGCGCGCGGCGGGTGCGGGCGCCGTGCTGCGCCGTGCGACGAGCTCGCCGGTGAAGAGCGCGTGCTGGTCGCTCGCCACCCGCCCGCCCATCCGGTCGACGAGGTGGTGGATGGCGGCGGCGCCCATCTCGGCGGCAGGGGTGCTGATGCTCGTCAACGGGGGCTCGGACGCCGCCGCCCACGGTTCGGGCGTGCCGATGGACACCACCGAGAGGTGGTCCGGGATCGCCAGGCCCGCGTGCGGTGCGGACTGCAGGAGACCCAGGGTCGCCTCGACGTTGAGGGAGACCACGGCCGAGGGGCGCCGCGCCGCCTTCGCGACGGCTCTGGCGATGCGTCCTCCCTCCTCGGGGAGTGCCTCCGCGTACTTGACCGCACCCAGGACGTCGTGCCGCCGGCAGGACTCGCGGAACGCCGCCTCGGCACGGACGGGAGCGCCGAATCCCCTCTGCACGAGTCGCTTCGGGCCGGAGAGGAACCACACGACACGGTGGCCCTGCTCCGCCAGGTGCGCCACCGCGAGCTCGACGGAGGTGTCGAAGTCGCGGTCGACGAAGGGGATCCCGCCGTCCTCGCCCGTGCGGCCGATGAGTGCGCACGGGACGCCAGCCTCGGCCAGGGCCGTCACCCGCTGGTCGTCCAGCAGGACCTCCATGAGCACCACCCCACCGACGAGCCCGCTACGGTGCACGGCCACGACATCCGCGACGTCGTCGCCGGTGGTCGGCCACAGGAGCACGTGCCGGCCGTCGGCCCGCGCAGCGGCGGCGGCGCCGAGCACGTACTCCATGTCCGCGTTCGAGATGCCGCGTTCGGCGACGGGGAAGAGCACCGCGATGACGGGGCTGGAGCCCCCCGCCAGTGCCTGAGCCATCGTGTGCGGCTGGTAGCCGAGCTGGACCATGGCCTCGCGCACCCGCTCCTGGGTGGCCGCGGAGATGGTGCGCTTCCCGGACAGCGTGTAGGAGACCGTGGCCTCGGAGACGCCGGCGAGCCGCGCGACGTCCTTGCGTGTCGGCATGGTCTCCTCCTCGCTCCACCGGCCGTCGTCATTAGAGCATCCCGGGCGCCGTTACCAAACCGTGACCCGATGGATTGTTGACGCGCGTCAACACATCGGAGCATCCTCGTCCGGACAGACACCGCCGTCTCTTCGCGGACTCCCGCGGAGCCCGACCCGGTGATGACGGCCCGGACGGGTCACTCACGAAGGAGCCAGCATGTCCCGCACCACCCGAGGCAGGAAGGCGCTGGTCTCGGCCGGTGTCGTCGGCCTGTCCATCGCCGTGACCCTCACCGGCTGCGCCAAGACCGACGCGAACTCCGGTGGCAGCGGGGGTGGCGGGGGTGGCGTGACGACCCTCAAGGTCTGGGCGCAGGAGGGCCAGGAGGGCGAGGTCAAGGCCGCGAAGGACGAGGTCGCCGCGTTCAACGCGGCCAACACCGACGTCAAGGCCGAACTGACGCTCATCCCGCAGGCCACCTACGGCCAGACGCTCACCTCGACCGCCGCGGACGCGCTCCCCGACGTCTTCGAGTTCGACGGCGAGACGGCCGCGGCGCTCGTGTACGCCAACAAGCTTGCCCCGCTCGACGGTGTCGTGTCCGCGGACACCATCTCCGGCCAGCTGCCCTCCATCCAGGCCCTCGGGAAGGTCGGGGACAAGACCTACTCGGTCTCGCAGTACGACTCGGGGCTCGGTCTCTACGGCAACAAGTCCATGCTCGAGGCGGCCGGGGTCACCGACCTCCCGACCACGATCGAGGACGCCTGGACGGCGGACGAGTTCGAGGCCGCCGTCACGAAGCTCGCCGCCAAGAGCAAGGACGGCAAGGGACTGGACCTCAAGGAGCAGTACAGCGGCACCTGGCCCGGCTACGCCTTCACGCCCGTCGTGAACTCCGCCGGCCAGCCCCTCGTCAAGAACGGCAAGGCGACCGGTGCCCTCAACGACCCGGCGGTGGCCGCCGCCCTCTCGCGGTTCGCTTCCTGGCGGAAGTTCGTCGACCCGAACGCCGACGACAAGGCGTTCACGGACAAGCGGGTCGGACTGGCGTGGGTCGGGCACTGGACGTACCCGGCGAACAAGGAGGCCCTCGGGGACGACCTCGTCGTCATGCCACTGCCCGACTTCGGCAACGGCACCAAGAGCGGCCAGGGCTCGCACAGCTGGGGCATCGGGGCGAAGTCCGCGAACGGCAAGGCCGCCGCGAAGTTCCTCGAGTTCATCATGGACGACACGTGGGTCTCGCAGATCACCGAGGCCAACGGTGCCGTGCCCGGCACTACGAAGACCTTGGCCGCCAGCAAGCTCTACGGCCCCGGCGGGGACCTCGAGCTGTACGGGCAGCAGCTCGCCAAGACCTGTGGCTCGGCCAACCCCACGAAGGCGTGCGTGACGGTGCCCCGGACCATCAGCCCCGGCTGGCCGGTCATCAACCAGAAGTTCTCGGACGCGTTCTGGGCGATCTACGGCGGTGCGGACGCGCAGGCCGAGCTCGACAAGGCCGCCAAGGCGATCGACCAGGACGCCGCCGACAACAACGACTACAAGTGACCGACTGACCCACCTGCCCGGGGTGGCGAGCCGTTGTGAGGGCGGCTCGCCACCCCCACCCCCCAACAGATGCGAGGTCCCGCGATGGCGCGTGCACGAACCACCCACAGACGCAGCACCTTCGGCCACCAGAACGCCGCTGGCTACCTGCTCAGCGCGCCGGCGCTCATCCTCCTGGCTCTCTTCGTCGTCCTCCCGTTCGTCATGGCCTTCGTGCTCTCCATGCAGAACGTCCGCCTCGACGGCGCCCGGCCCAACGTGTGGATGGGGCTGGAGCAGTACCGCCGGATCCTCGTCGACAGCGACACCAGCCCGGTGTTCTGGCGCAGCCTGCTCAACAACTTCCTGTTCGCCGCGATCGTCGTACCGCTCCAGACCGCCCTTGCGGTCGGCCTCGCCACGCTGCTCAACCGGAAGGTGCGCGGGATCTCCCTGTTCCGCACGCTCTTCTTCCTCCCCGTGGTGTTTCCGATGGCCCTCGTCGCGACCATCTGGAGCCTGATCTTCGCCCGCGACGGGCTGGGGATGCTCAACGCCTTCCTGTCCTCGGTGACCTTCGGCGTGGTCGGCCCCCAGGACTGGCTCGGCGACCCGAAGCTGGCCCTCGCCTCGATCGCCCTGATGTCGATGTGGGCCGGCGTCGGCTTCC
Organism: Chlorella sp. KRBP; assembly: GCA_004335735.1. Classification (NCBI taxonomy): domain Eukaryota; kingdom Viridiplantae; phylum Chlorophyta; class Trebouxiophyceae; order Chlorellales; family Chlorellaceae; genus Chlorella; species Chlorella sp. KRBP. Next base: position 8,130 of record QAXK01000702.1, read on the forward strand.
AGATGATCATCATCCTCGCCGGCCTCCAGTCGATCCCGCAGGAGCTCTACGAGGCGGCGACGCTGGACCGGGCGAACCCCTGGCAGAAGTTCCGCAACGTCACGCTCCCGGGGCTGCGCAACACGCTGATCTTCGTCGTCATCGTCACGACGATCTTCTCGTTCCGGCTCTTCGACCAGGTCTACATCATGACCCGTGGCGGTCCGGACAACACGACCTCCACCGTGATGTACCAGGCCGTCACGTCGGCCTTCGTCGAGAACAACGTCGGCCGCGGTGCGGCGATGACCGTCGTCTTCGTCCTGGTGATCGTCGTGATCACCGTCGTCCAGCAACGGGTCCTGCGCCAGGACCGGGAGGTGCAGTGATGAGCTCGGCCACCCTGACCGAGTCGAAGGCCACGACCACCGCTGTGGGCGCGGCTCCGCGGCTCACCCTGTCGACCAGACGCCGGCTGGGCGTCGCGGGGACCTACGCCGTCCTCGTCGTCGTGTCGCTGCTCTTCGTCTCGCCGATCCTCTACATGATCATCGGGTCGCTGAAGCCGGCCGACGAGGTCCTCAACGGGCTCGCCGGCTTCGCGCCCGACAACCTCAGCCTCGCCAACTACACCGCGGTGCTCGAGCGGTTCGACAGCGACGCCAGCGGCTACTTCCAGAACTTCTACCTCGCCTCGATCATCGTCACGAGCGTCACCGTGGTGGGTGGCCTCGTCGTGAACTCGATGGCGGCCTACGCCCTCGCGCGGCTCCGCTGGCGGGGCCGGGACGCCGTCCTGGCGATCGTCATCCTGCTGGTGATCCTGCCGTTCGAGGCCATCGCGGTGCCGCTCTTCTACCTGATGAACGACTTCCGCAACACGTACTTCGTGCAGTACATCCCGTTCGTCGGCAGCGCCTTCTCGATCTACCTCTTCTACACGTTCTTCATCTCGATCCCCAAGGAGATCCAGGAGTCCGCCGCGCTCGACGGTGCGGGACCGCTGCGCATCTTCGTCCAGATCATCGTGCCGATGTCCAAGCCCGTCTACGCCTCAGTGACGATCCTGACCTTCCTCGCGGCATGGTCCTCCTTCCTCTTCCCCGTGATGATGGTCGACCAGCCGCTCGTGCGGCCCCTGCCGCTGGCCATCGCCGTCTTCAAGGGGCAGCCGCCGACCGACTGGGGCCAGATCTTCGCCTTCGGTGTCATGCTCGTCATCCCGGTGGTCGTCGTGTTCCTCGCGTTCCAGCGGTGGTTCATCCAGAGCGTCGCGTCCTCGGCCGTCAAGGGGTGAGGGCGCTGTCGGAGGCCACTCGACCGGCGGGGGCGGTGACCCTGGCCCAGGACGACGGTGCACTCGGCGCGACGCCGTGGTGGCGGGAAGCGGTCGTCTACCAGATCTATCCCCGCAGCTTCGCCGACGCGAACGGGGACGGGACCGGTGACCTCCGGGGTGTGACCCACCGGGTGCCGTACCTTTCGGCACTGGGCGTCGACGCGGTGTGGCTGTCGCCGTTCTACCCCTCGCCCCTGGCCGACGGCGGATACGACGTCGTCGACCACCGCGACGTCGACCCGGCGATCGGGACCCTCGGCGACTTCGACGCGATGGTGGCGGCGCTCCACGCCGTGGACATCAAGGTGATCGTCGACATCGTGCCCAATCACACGTCCGACCGGCACCCCGACTTCCTCGCTGCCCTGGCCGCGGGTCCCGGAGCCCCCGAGCGTGACCGCTACATCTTCCGCCGGGGGCGGGGAGAGCACGGCGAGCTCCCTCCCAACGACTGGCCCTCGCACTTCGGTCCGACCTGCTGGACCCGCGTCGCCGACGGCGAGTGGTACCTGCACCTCTTCGCACCGGAGCAGCCGGACCTCAACTGGGACCTCCCGGACGTGCATCGTGACTTCGAGCGCACGCTGACGTTCTGGGCCGACCGCGGGGTCGACGGCTTCCGCATCGACGTCGCCCACGGCCTGACGAAGGACCTCTCGGAGCCGTGGGCCCAGATCACCAGCTTCGACCCCGACCTCACCCCGCTCGACGGTAGCCATCCCCTCTTCGACCGCGACGAGCTGATGGACGTCTACCGCCGGTGGACCGCGCTCCTCGGCAGCTACGAGCAACCCAGGATGACCGTGGCCGAGGCGGCGGTCCCCGGTGAGCGCCTCCATCGCTACGTCAACCTCGGGGGGCTCAGCCAGGCCTTCAACTTCGACCTGCTCACCACGCCGTGGGAGTCCGAGGCGTTCAAGAGCGCCATCGACGACGAACGCCGCGCCTCGGAACGCTCCGGGGCGAGCAGCACGTGGGTGCTCGGCAACCACGACTGCGTCCGGCCCGCGAGCCGGTACGGGCTCCCCCCGGGGACCGACCTCAACGAGTGGCTGCTCAGCGCGGGCGCCTCCCCGCGTGCCGACCTCGAGGTCGGACGGGCCAGGGCCCGGGCCGCCGCGTTGCTGGTCCTCGCGCTGCCCGGGTCCACGTACGTCTACCAGGGCGAGGAGCTGGGGCTTCCCGAGGTGCCGGACCTGGCGCCGGAGCACCTCGAGGACCCGATGTGGCTGCGGTCGGGGGGTGCGGTCAAGGGTAGGGACGGGTGTCGGGTGCCCCTGCCGTGGAGCTCCGACGGCCCGAGCCTCGGCTTCGGGTCGGGCGCCGGTCACCTGCCCCAGCCGCCGTGTTTCGCCACGATGTCGGCCGAGACCCAAGAGCACGACGCCACGTCCTCGCTGGCCCTCTACCGCCGGGCCCTCCGGATGCGAGCCGGCATGGTCCCGGGGCGCGCCGCGTTCACGTGGCTGCCGGCCGCGGCCGGGACCGTGGCGTTCCGGCGGGGGGAGGACTGGGTCTGCATCGCCAACATGGGTGCGGACCCGGTGGGCCTCCCGCCGGGGGAGGTGCTCATCGCGAGCGGTCCGCTCTCCGGAGGCGGGCTTCCTCCCGACACCTGCGTCTGGCTTCGGCCGGAGGTGCCCGATGGCGCTCACGCTTCCTGACCGCTGGCTCTGGGACTCGTGGTACGTCCGCGACGGCGGCACCCACCACGCGTTCTTCCTCACGGCGCCCCGCTCGCTCCCGCACCCCGACGACCGGCACCTCAACGTCTCCGTGGGGCACGCGACCTCCGCCGACCTGGTGACGTGGGAGGTGCAGGCCACGGCCCTCGCGCCGTCTGGGGTCCCGGCGTTCGACGATGCCGCCACGTGGACGGGTAGCGTCATCAGGCACGACGACCGGTGGTGGATGTTCTACACAGGCGCCTCACGATCGACCCGGGCGCTCGTCCAGACGGTCGGGGTGGCCACGTCCGGGGACCTGACAACCTGGAGACGGCTCGCCGACAGCCCTGTCTCAGAGGCCGATCCGCGATGGTACGAGCTCCTCGACCTCGACGCGTGGCACGACCAGGCCTGGCGCGACCCGTGGGTCCTCCACCACGAGGACCGCTTCCACATGCTCGTCACGGCGCGGGCGCCGGACGGCCCGCCGCGGGGGCGCGGTGTCATCGGGCACTGCACGTCCGACGACCTCGTGAGCTGGACCGTGCAGCCTCCGCTGACCCGCCCGGGGTCCGGGTTCGGGCAGCTCGAGGTGCCCCAGACCGCCGTCGTCGACGGCGTTCCGGTGCTGCTTTTCTGCTGCGGCACCGAACACCTCGACCCGGCCGGCCCGCAGCACCGGGGCGGTGTCTTCAGCGTCGCGGGGTCCGGGCTGCTGGGCCCGTTCGACGTGTCGGCGGCCGAGCGCTTCCCGCACGAGTCGCTCTACGCCGCGCGGCTCGTCGAGCACGACGACTCCTGGTGGCTCATCGGCTTCCGCGCGGACGAGGACGACCGCTTCGTCGGCGCGCTGACCGACCCCATCCCCGTCACCGCGACCGCGGACCGGGGTGTCGTGCCCCGGTGACGTCCGCGGCCCCGGCCGTCGTCAGCGGCGGGTGAGGGACGCTCCGGGAACGGCCTCGACGAGGCGGCGGGTGTACTCCTCCTGCGGGTCGCTGAACAGCCGCTCGGGGTCGCCCCGCTCGACGACCCGCCCCGCGTTCATGACGCACACCTCGTGCGCGACGAGCGAGACGACCGCCAGGTCGTGGCTGATGAAGAGGTAGGACAGCCCGAGGTCGCGCTGCAGCTCGACCATGAGGTCGAGCACCTGGTCCTGGACGAGCACGTCGAGGGCGCTCACCGCCTCGTCCATGACCACGAGCCGCGGCTCCAGCGCGAGCGCCCGGGCGATGGCCACTCGCTGCCGCTGGCCCCCGGAGAGCTCGTGCGGACGGCGGTCGGCGACGCTGTGCGGCAACGCGACCCGGTCGAGCAGCCCGCGCACGGCCTCCCGGCGGTGGGCGGTGTCGCCGATGCGGTGCACGACGAGCGGCTCGGCGACGACCTGGGCGATCGTGTACCGCGGGTCGAGGGACGCGTAGGGGTTCTGGAACACCGGCTGCACCGAGCGTCGGAACGCGCGAAGTCCCCTGCCGCGCAGTTGGGTCACGTCCTCGCCGTCGAACCGGACGGTCCCGGCGTCCGCGTCCTCGAGCCGCAGGGCGATGCGCGCCGTCGTCGACTTCCCCGACCCGGACTCCCCGACGACGGCCAGGGTGCGGCCGGCGGGCACGGCGAGCGAGACCTCGTCGACGGCGACGAGGGGCTCGGCCCGGCCGCGCAGCCGGTACCGCTTGACCGCGCCGACCAGCTCGAGCAGCGGCGCCTCCCCGCCCTCCTCACGGGCGGTATCCGGCTCCCGCACGGTGACCTTGCGCTCGGCGATGCCGGGGGCCGCGGCGAGCAGCCGGCGCGTGTACTCGTGCTGCGGGTCCTCGACCACGGCCCGCGCCGGCCCGGACTCGACCACCTCGCCCCGGTACATGACGACCACCCGGTCGGCGCGCTCGGCGGCCAGCGCGAGGTCGTGCGTGATGAGGACGACCGCGGCGCCGAGGTCGGCGGCGAGCTCGCCCATCTGGTCCAGGACCAGGCGCTGCACGGTGACGTCGAGGGCGGACGTGGGCTCGTCGGCGAGCAGCACCTCGGGCCGGCAGGCCAGGGCCATCGCGATGAGGACGCGCTGGCGCATGCCGCCGGAGAACTCGTGCGGGTACTGGTCGAAGCGGGCGTCGGCGTCGGTGATGCCGGCTCGCTCGAGCAGGGCGACGGCCTGCTCGCGGGCCGCCCGACCGGAGGCCAGCCCGTGCACCTCGAGCGCCTCGACGATCTGGGCACCGACCTTCATCACCGGGTCGAGGTTGGTCATCGGGTCCTGCGGCACCATCCCGACGCGGGCGCCGCGCACCTCGCGCAGCGTCCGCTCGTCGGCGGCAGTGAGGTCGAGCCCGCGCAGGGTCACGGTGCCGCCGGTGATGCGGCCGTTGCCCGCGAGCAGCCGGTTGACCGACGCGGCGAGGGTCGACTTGCCCGAGCC
>QAXK01000704.1:0-28044 GCA_004335735.1 Chlorella sp. KRBP
CTCAACCTCCAGATGCGCACTATCGGAAGAGTCCAAACATGCTCATTGTAGAGGTGCTGAGCACTTTCTGATTGTGCTTGTGAACGCTGTTGCTGAGCCATGTCGAGACAGGTAGCATCCACTCTTGTTCACACGTCACCAAAAGGTGCAGAACGCCCGTGTCCAGCTGCATAGCCAGACGGACATCAGCAAAGAGGGCTGGCACTCAATGCTCTGTGAGTCCTCAAACGCCTGACAAGACTCAAAATCACAATAGAGATGATCCCGAGGACCAGCTTTGCTGGGCCTTGAGCTTGTCACAGCCTGTCACCTGTCACACCTGCTGTAGCAGTTCCAACAGACAGAGTGCGTCATGTCACGTCAACTTTCGTAACGAGCAAGGGGAACAGCCCAGCTGTAATCGGAACGCGTGCATGCCATACATCGACCAGACGCGGCGTTTCTGTCAGGACCTGCCTTGCTTTTCTGCTGTCGGTACTGTGCGGTGTAGATCGCAACGATCCAGCGAACGAGTCCTATCTGCAGTACTCAAACTCGTTCGCATATGGCTTTGAGACGGCAAATTTGTGAGTTGTACCAGCTCAGCTGGCGTGCGCTCCAGCGTGCTGCTACAGCACCATACACCACAAGCAGCAGCAGCAGGCTTGGCCAGCAGTTCACGGGAAGCTGGGCGTTGCAGCAACGTGCGGGGTTGCAACTTGGAAGATGCGAACAGCAGCTGGCTTTCTTCAGAGGGTTTGCTGCACAAGCTGCAGGCAGCACAACCAAGGGTTCTGGCAAAAAGAGCCCCATCACCTTCAACAGCATGCTGGTCGGTGTGGGTGCGTTCCTAGCAGTTGTGGCAGTAGCACAGAACAAAGCACAGCAGAAGGTCGAGGGGATGATGCAGCGCAGCCAAGAGGTGGTCGGTAAGGCAGCAGTGGGCGGGCCCTTCACCCTGACAGACCAGGATGGCAAGACCTTCACGCAGGACAACTTGCTGGGCAAGTTCAACATCCTGTACTTTGGATTCACCCACTGCCCTGACATCTGCCCCGACGAGCTGGAGAAGCTGGCAGTGGCCCTGGATCTTATCGAGAAGCAGCAGAACTACCAGGTGTGGCAGGCGCATTTAGCCGAGAGACAGCTGGTGTTTGCAGGCAGCGTGGCAGCAGCAGGGTAGGGCCACAGGGCTTGAGTGGCTAGTAGGCATTCAGAGCATGAATCAGGGGCAATGTCACGCAGTCATCAGATTGGTTCCACGCCAGCCGTGGGTGACAGTGGTGGCGGCTTCTGTTTTGGCTCACAAGCCCTGCAACACCCCAGCATCTGCGCAGAGGCCACGCTTGCATCACACTGGCGCCCACACCTCACTAACGCCCTCCCACAACCCCACACCTTGTGCTGTTTTGTGCCCCACAGGTGCAGCCTGTGTTCATCAGTGTGGACCCAGCCCGTGACAACCCCAAGAAGGTCAAGGAGTATGTCAAGGAGTTCCACCCACGCCTTATCGGGCTGACAGGGAGTGAAGAGGCAGTCAAAAGGTGCAGCAAGGCATACAGGTGACTGAACATGGGCGTGTCGACACCCGATTGATGGTTGGATTGGTAGAAAGGTTGCTGACCAGTTCGTGGGCTGGGTGCGCAGGCTTGTACAGCAGCTGCAGCAGACTGGGCTCACAGGCTTGGTTTGCTGAGTGAAAAGGGTAGCAGCTGGCAGCAGAGCTGCAGCCCGTGCTTTGCAGGACATGCATGTCAGGCTTGCCAATGCTGCCTTGTCAGCAAGAGGGTTGCCAGCACTGCTGCCCCGTCATGCTATGCTGTGCTGTGCTGCGCTGCGCTGTGCCACCGCAGGGTGTACTTCCACAAGACTGGTGATAGTGACACTGACTACCTTGTGGACCACTCCATCATTATGTACCTCATCGACCCTGCAGGAGACTTTGTCACATTCTATGGTGATTGCCAGCAGCAATACATGGGCATGTGGCAGCACAGGAGCACATGTGATCATGACAGCATATTGGGGCCGTCCCGCCTCGAGTGCCAGTGCCCCCTGCCTGCTGTTGGTGCCTCCTGCAGCATGCTGTACTGCTGTCTTGCCATGTACAATGCTTCAAGAGGCTCAGCAGGATTGCGTTGCCTAATATTCAGTGCATTGCGTGCTGTGCATTCTCATCCATGAGGTCCTGCTGATCCTCTCACCCACGCTGACACATACAGGCATGCACATGCTGTGCTCATCAAAGTTGTTTCTGTGTGGTGTCTGCTGCTCCTGTGTGCTGTGTGCTCCTTGCAGGCAAGAACTTCACAGCAGAGCAACTGGCCGACAGCATAGGGCAGCACATAGCAAAGTGGCAGCAGAAGCAGGCAGGCGATGGCAGTGATGGCAGCAGCGGCAGCGACACGCGCGTCAAAACTGGCACTGCTGGCAGCCAGGAGGGTCTGGCCCAGCGCTGAAGGGTGCCTGCCATGCTGTCTTGGTGCTGGTGCTGACGCTTGTGCTTGTGCTGGTGCGCACAGCATTTTCACTTTTGTAACATCAACTGGGTATCAATGCAATTTGTGTCGATCTTGGATGGCAACTGCGCAGCATCCACCTACTCACTGGTGTGTAGTTGTGCTGCCTGATTGCAGCATGCTATCATGCTGCAGGCATCCTGAGGGTTGACTTGGGTCTGGGTAGGCTTCCTATAAATTGTGAAGGACAACTGCTATGAAGGCAGGGATGTGCACTTCGGGTGGAGATAGGTCCAGTCACAGTTTTAGCCATTTGTGGTTAATCCAAGACCTCAGAAGCATGTTTGAGCCCCAACCTGTGCCTGAAAGGGTCTTGCACAGTCATGCCCCCCTTAAAATGTTGCGATGACCAGCAAGTTGCTGCTGCACTCGTCTGACCCCGCACACAGACTCACCAGGCATGCACCCCCTGGGAGCACATGCTTGTCATGCACTCAGTGACAATGACTGCCAGAAATGCACACGCGCGTGTTGCTGCTGCGGTTGCGTTGCACCCACTGCAGCAAGATAGACAGGAGTTACAAGAAAGGAGTTGATTTTGGAAAGTTTCAACGGCATCTGCTGCCAATGAGGTCATGCTGCATCAGGGCATTGTATGTGTGTACTGTGGGGTCTGGCAGTCCAGCTGTGGTTTGGCATCGCTATCGACTGGGTGTTTACGTCCACCTGTAAGACAACCCATTCCGCCTTGATACACGTATTTTCATTCTAAAGCTGCATTTCGACCTCCAATGGCCCCTCAAATGGACGGCCTCGCGTTCAAGGTTGCTGGGACAAGTTTGTGAGAGCCACATCGCGGTCCAAAACCATTCATCATCCGCATTACTCGTTGTTTCGAGTCCTCATATGTGTTAAGAGGCGTCCAAAGCCGTGTGCCTGTATACGTAACCACTGGCAGCAGTCCCGCCGATTGGGTCGCCTACGCCCGTTGAAGCGGGCTTCCACAAAGTCATAGAGGTTTTGAAAAAGCTGTTCGTTCATCTTGCTGCCTTTGGGGCGAAGCAAAGGCACCTGTGAGAGACCAACAGTACTGCCTAGGCCTGCAGCAGTACAGGCAAGGGCTTCGATGGCCCGGGCAGACTAAGGAGCGTGAAAGCAGTGCCTCTGCTTCACTATGAACGCTATGCACATGTGTACATGGATGCTGCTGCTCGGTGCACTCAGCATTACTGTGGCAGCAGCTGCTGCTGTACAGCAGGACGATGGACACAGCCAAGGGGCGGGCACAACTGAGGGCGGCATTCAAACAGCATACACTGGTGAGCCAGAAGAACTTGTGAGATGCATGACCCTATACGGCAGGGTCTCAAACGCCAAGCAGTTGCACAGTGTGTTCCACTGTGTACCTGTTTCCCACCTGCCTGCATGCCTAGGCCTGCCAGGCTTTCAGCATAGTGCCAGTGTGCCGTGCGTGTGGTGTTGCATTGTGCTGCAACAGTAGCGAATCCAGCTCTTGCCCCTGTATCAGCTTCATAGTCAACCAGCGGAAGGCATTTGCACAGGTGCAGGTGCACTGCATTGCCAGCCAGCACTGTCAGCACTGTCAACACGATGCCACAGAGGCAGCAGAGCCAGCTGCTGTATACATGTGCAGGAGCAGAGCCCCACTGTCTTCTCATCATGCCCACAAATGATCCTGCTCACATGACTGCTGTTGCAGGTTACGGGAACTATGTGGGCGTGGCAGCGGACCCCGGGCGCATGGACAGTCATCGCCATCGCAAGCATTCACACAAACATGATCCACATGAACGCCATGAGCGCCATGCTCATGTAGCTCAGCATCAGCATCATCAGCATCATCAGCACAGCAGCAACAGCGCTGGAGCACCAGATGCCAGTGGCTCCTTGACTGAGCCACCAGCGACGGAGCTTGTGCGGGAAGTTTCTCACAGCAAGGAGCCAGCCCAGCCTGTTGGGGGCGACTCCGCAGGCTTCAGCACTGGACCTCTGCAGCAGCAGCAACCAAAGCAGCAGGAGCAGCAACAGCAGCAACAGCGGCAGCTGGAGCACAAACAACAGCCAGAACAACGGCACCGGCTGCTGGAGCAACAGGTGCAGCAGTTGGCACAACAACTCGAGCAACAGCGGCGGCAGCTTGAGCAACAGTGGCAGCAGCTGGAGAACCAACAGCAGCAGCTAGAGCAGCAGCAGCGACAGCTGCAACTACATGAGCAGAAGCAGCAGCTGCTGGAGCAGAGCCAGCGGCAGCTGGAACAACAGGGGCAGTCACAGACAGGCAGCAGCAGCAAGCCTTCGACAGACTTGAAAGTGCCACAGGGCGCCAGCCCAAACCCGACAGCTCCAGGCGATGCACTGCAAAGAAAGGGTCTCATGGGACCCTCGCAGCAACAACAGCAGCGACAAGATCAGCAGCGGCAGCAGGAGCTGCTTCTGGAAGCACCTTTGAAGCCACTAGACTCGGCCAATGTTGCAAAGCCCACGCCGCAATCCCCTGACAGTACAAGCCTGCCTCTGGAAGTTCCTGCCACGAAGGACCACAAACCTCAAGTCGCTGGCAGGAAGGACCAGGCCGATGGTGCCAAAAAACGAGCACCAGACTTCGACGACCCGAGCACGTGGCCTGACCCCGTCGACGACGCAATTCGGGAGTACGCCGACGCCGACGCCGACGCCGACGCAGGGCTGGACAGCGCAAACGGGACGCAGCCCGTGAGGCAGCCACCTGGCGGGTATTGGCCGTACTATGGACAGTTTGTGCCGGATCCTGATGCAGACCTCCCTGACTTTCCAGGGGGCGCCGCGCCGGGTGCCGAGCGCCGGTTTGGCGAACCGGCACCGGCCGACTACGGTACCGAACGCAAGTTCGGCGACACAGCACCAGGGGACTACACAAAGTCCAGGAAGCTCCCAAGAGCTCTCAATGTCACAGGTGAATGTCGCAGGTGGCTTCACAGAGGGCTGTTGTGGGCTGTGTAGTGCAGCGTGGCGGGCTGTCCCTGCAACCATCACAAGCTGGGTCGACACCATACCTTGCTGCAACACTTTGCACAGTTGAAATGGGTGCCTGTAGGAAACAATCAGCACAGCTACTGCAGCCTAGTTGTGCAGCTGGAAGTCGGTGTGCTGAGAGCCAGGGTTGCTGCACATGCGTCGATGCCAGGCTGGAAGCCAAGCCAGGGCGTGGTTCAGGGAGTCACTCCAAGCAGCCACATCATTGAAACCCTTGTCCACTGCACATCGCTTCTGTTGACTGCAGGTGGTGACTGCAAGGCTGACAGCTCGCCTGTTGACGCGCAGGGCAGTGGCGTGATCATTGATGACAGCGCCACTGTTGCGGATGGCGTAGTGACAGCAACTGCAGACTGTGTGGAGGTACCTGGGACAACCTTCCAGGTGAGACCCTGTGCAGACCGAGTGCCACAGATCGGAGTCAGCTGGTGATGATGTGCTTTACACCTGTCCCCCGCACTGGGCGCCAATAATGGTGGTCTTGCTGCTGAAGTGCAACCCAACACCCCTGTGGTTGTGGTCTCTGCTTGCGTTGAACTTTGCAGAAAGGAGGCCACTGCGAGCTTGTGTGCACGGTACGTGGTCCTCAAAATGCAACAGCTGCCCAGCACCAGTTGTGCTCTGCCTGCACATCGTGCATGCCATTAACCAGTGCATGACTGAATGTCACAACTTACGGGGTACCGCACATGCGCACTGCACAGCAGGCTGCAGCCACAGCACGGCAGTGTATCATCGTCAAGCATGTTGCCCTGACACACTCTTGACTCTTGTTCGTGCGGAAAACAGGATGAGTCTGACTACAAGGTTGTTCAAAAGACGCTTGAGAAACTGGTCAGGATTGGTGTTGATGGACAGGTGCGTGATGCGCTTCTATTGTGGATCCTATACGTGTGCATGACCTCCAGACATGGCCAACATGCACCTCATACGAGTCGCAGCTGGTGCACCGCTCGCTGCACGTGCCTGCATGCTGTGCGCCTGCGCTGCTGACAGCATTACACAGGGAAAACCTGCATGCTCACTTGCTGCTGCCGTTGCTGGGCATGGTGCTATGACTGCTGCTGCTGCTGCTGCAGGTGCGCTGCGAGGCCAAGCGGGTGACTGACAGCATCCCCATCAAGGGCATTTGCTCACTGATTCCTGTGGCAGAGTGCTGCGAGGCCCAGAACCCTGATGAAGAGTACATTTTTGAGCAACAGGCAGAGAAGAGGGACTACGCGGACATTACCAAGCCGTAGCTACAGAACGCACGGGCAGTTGGTTTACTTTGCAGGCTCCAGGAGTGGCGCCTTGCAGTGCCGTTTGCACTCTTAGTGGCAGCACCCTTGCCACCACCAGTAGCAGCAAATGGCAGCAGTGGCGTTGCGTACGGCAGCAGCAGCAGCAGTGACAGCTTCTACCTATTGGCCAAGCCTGCTGCACTCCGCTAGAGTGTAGCCGGTTGTACCAGTGGATGCATGGGTGCAATGTGGCAGGTGACTCAACCTGGCTGAGAGAAGTGGGGCCCTATGGGTTGCTGCCAACACTGCTGCGGTCTTGTGGACGGCTGCCAGCTCAAGGCTGCTTTGATTGTACCCACTGGGTAGCAGTTGGCTGATGCATGCAGCAGAGCACCGCATGCTCAGCTCAGCATTCATAGCCATGTGTCAGCTCTGGCTCAATGAGATGCCGGCAGCAGCCGCATGTGCATCTGTTTGTGTATGAGAGGGGTGCCAACACGTAGCATGTGTATGAGGGGTGCTGATACTGGCTTTCGCTGCAGCACACGCCCGCTAGGTGTCTTTCCGACAGTGGTGTTGCATGCCGCATGCACTGCAGTGCAGCAGCGCAGAATTCCTGACTTGCACTTCGTTTTGTATTGCAGGCAAGGCGAGGCTTGTGTCAAGAGTGCCATATGCCTGGTCTCCTGCAATGTTGGCTGGCACAATCGGCTGTTGCTGTTGCCATGAACAATGCTCATGCGCTGCAAGCATGCCATATCCGACAAACAGATCTTGGTTCACACTGTGCAGCAGCCACTCACACAGTCACTTGTATGACACTACTCTGCCAGTAGGCAGGGGTTGGTCTGGCCTGGTGCGTGACTTGAGCCACGGCCTGTATCAGATTGAGTGGCAGGACATGCACCTGAGTGCATGGATGCATGTAGCTTTGTCTTGCAAGCGTAGTGGCTTTCTGCCAGCAGTCCAGTAGGTCGAGCTCTTGGTGTAGTTGCTGGTTGAAGGGATGATGTAGGGGCCATTTGCATGTGTTGTCATTGATGTTGCTGTGCCTGCCTTGTTTTGGACCCTGTTAGGATGACCCTTGCCAAGTGTTGCTGTCCAAGGGGACCCTTGCAAGGTGGGCCCCAGCTTTGGGCTACTGGTATGCAATGAAATGGTTGTGCCGGGTTGGCTGTGCAGCTGCAGACTGACTGTGCTGTGTCAAGATGTGCTGGGCGTGGTCTCTGCTGGGACCTCCAGTGACTTTGTCTCGGCTGTTTCCTTGGGCAGCTTCACCGCACGGCATATGGTGACACAGCCACACAGCGTAAGGAACGCTCGGCGGGTCAGCTGCTGTCCCCACTGTACGCCATAGATAGCATCCAAAGCTTGGTTTGCAAGTATGTGCTGCTGCCACACATGCCGCCTGTCACAGGCTCAAGGGTTGGGCTGATGCAATGCTGGTTTGATGCAGCCAGCTGCACAGCTTGCACCATGGCATGCTGCTCACTGAGCAACATGTAGTTTTGTCAGGCCAGGCGTGCCTCCGTCGGCTTTGGTGTTGCAGTTAGCATAGAGTGTTGCACTGCACTGTACATCACAGTGCACCGCATCATGGCACTGACTTTTGGAAAGGGCACTGCAGGAAGTGCGCGATGGTGGGTGATGCTGCTAGGTACTAGCAGCTAAGCCCTGTTGGAACTTGTGATGTGATAGATGTGCGCCCTGCAAATCTCTTGGTACCTTACACAGGATTCTGCTGCGTTGTGCCTGCTGAACAGTACAGGTGGCTGCTGCAGAGCACGATAGCAAGGGCTATCATCATCCGACAGCCCTTGCTACCAAAACCAGGCTGAGCTGCTCCATCAAGTCACAATCTACAGATCTGCGCAACAAGGTAGACAGAGATAGACTGCAGACAGGAGGATAGTGAGGCCGCTCAAGCAGGCAGCTGCACATCAGAGGAGGCTGGCGACAAGCCATGGCCAGATCGGGTCATGGAGTGGTAGACCAGGAATGGCACACAAGCTCCCAGAAGCATCTGCTGCTCATGTGTTGTGTGTGCTTCTCAGCTGCCGTTTATTGCCGTCAGGATACAGTGATTAGTGTATGCGCACTGTAGCTCAAGCTTACAGTATTGCCAGTTGCCTCACAAATGTACACAGCGGGGTTTTGTAGGGCCCTCATAAGTACTCACGGCAAAGCAGACATGGTGCAGCTAACCAAACCGTGCGCACTTGAGCCCCGGTATGGTTCTAAATGGATGGGTTCAAACGTGTAAACAGCTGTGCTGAGCAAAACCAACACCAGCTGCTGCTGCTACCCAATGGCCAGGCCTTCTCTGTTGTGGCCCATGTTGCTGCATTTGCTGCTGCTGCTGCTGCTGCCGCTGGTATGGCCCAACTTATACCAGCATGCAAACATGGGTTTAGGATACCAGAAAAGCTTGTTGAGTGGTAAGCAGGGCTGTTGATATGGGATGCGTGAAAGGAAACACCCTTGTTTACACCTGCCAGCTGAACTGGCGCCATAGAAAGGGCGTTGCTGCATCAATGGGTTTGTGCTTCGCATAGCTTGCCAAAGCGACATGAAATAAACGTACGAAACTATCAGTAGGGTTGGTTTGCAGCGAGCATCTTGGCACGTTGCCTGCAGCCGTAGCGTGGAAACAGTTGGCGCAATATCACACATAGCGAGCACCGCACAAGGTTGTCGCATAAAGTCTGTAAGTAACCTATCAATTACCAATGTAATCCTTTGTTTTAAATTCTGCTTTGCAGTGTACCGCGTGAGAAGCCACAGCAGGAGGCACGCATTCCAAAGCAGCAACGCGGCATGCGTCCTACGCGAGCACGATGGACTTCATAAAACGATGATTTGAACTCTGAAACAACGTTATGGAGTGGCCCATCCACCAGCTCCTGAGGCAGCAGTGTGAGAGTCCCGACCAGGATGAGGAGACTGGCAGTGTCTGCAGCACATCAGCCTGCAGCACATCGGTCACGTTCACCCCTAAGGACATCAGCATACATCCAAAGAAGGGACTTGAGAAGCGATGCAGCAACAGCAGCGACAGCTTCACTGACTGTGCTTTCAACCCCAGGCACATGCTTGCTGAACCAAGGGAGGGACTGCCGGAGCCAGTTACACCCAAAGTGAAGCACAAGCGAGGCAGAGCAGCCTGGAGACGCAGATGCATGACATATGGGCGATTGGATGGGTGGTATGTGCTGACAGCAGAGCTGCTGGGCACAATTATCCTCATCGCGCTGTGTGTGGTCGCTGCTAGCCAGGTGTGAAGGGAGCATTGACAGTAGCAGCAGCAGCTCTGCAGTAGCAGCAGCAGCTCTGCAGTAGCAGCAGCAGCTCTGCAGTAGCAGCACCTGCATGCAATTGGATTCAGAACAAGTACAACCACACAAATCAACCTCATGCAAACACGTTCAGTAAGCAGCAGCCTCGTGGAGAGCAGCTAGCGTATCACATGCGGCAACACGAGCATTACTCAACACAATGCATGGCAGCCAATACCACCCAGCAGGGAGCTGTACGCGGAGCCACAAAACAGTGCTGTTGTAGCAGTCGGTGGCGTGCTCACGTGTAACACACACTCCCCAGTTGACCACCCCTGCTGAACGCAGTGGAGACAGCTCTGGCATGCCAGTCCTGCTGCTGTGTACTGCTGCTGTGTACTGCTGCTGCGGTATGTGTGCTGGTGTGCCGTTGCTTTGGTGCACTGCAGGCACGCAGCATGAGTGAGGAGGTGGACACAGTTGCGCTGGCAGCACTTGCACGGTCAAACTCCAGGGCTATCTGTGTAAGTTTGTTGCACATCACAGCCTAGCAACACAGCAGCAACTTCCTGTGCGGCAGCTACTGCAGTGCTGACAGCAACCTGCACTCACTGTCCAGTAGCTGAGCATCTGTGTTGCATGGGCAGCTGCCTATGAGACAAGCAGTGGTTCACGCCCAACCAGACAATCACTGCAGTGTGCAGTCGCCGCCGCGTGAACACCTAGCACAACAGCACACCCAGCATGCAGTGTACCAAGCCATGGCTGGCCTGTTCACAGCACACCTGTGCCGCTGTAACTGTGGCTGCAGCAGCTTGCTGCGCATGCTTCTTGACAGCAGGTTGTCGTCACCATGTATGCATTGCTGACAGCTGGTCCCCTTCTGTGTGACCGCAGGTGAATGCCTCTACAGAAAACCTGCAGGGCCGCACCATCCAGGGAGTCAACCTGCAGCTTGTCCCCTCCTCATTTCGGGACTCCAGCGGGCGTCACTGGAAGCGTGCAGGGCTGGAGGTTGGTCTGAGGGCGCCAACAGGCCTCTGGAACTTTCCTGCGAGCATCCAGACCATACCCATGGACTCCGTGTTCACACAGACCATGCTGGCCAGCATGTACAAGTGTGGCATCATCAGGGGGGCTTACCACTCCCAGGACCTGCCCTCCTACATCTCACGTGGCTGCAGCCAGTGTCGCATCGAGCTCGGCGCGAGCTTGAACACGAGCTCGTCCGTGAACGTCACCTGGCAGCCGCTCGACGAGATCAACATGGCGCGCGCGCACCCCGAGCTCGAGAAGAAGCTCGTGAGCTACCGGGTTGCGCAGGTGCTCAACACCACGTCTATGGCGGACCACCTGAGCCAGCTGCTGATTTCCTCGTCGCTCATGACGCACAGCGAACCCACTGGGCTCGCCTGGGCCAACGAGACTTCGAAGCTGCTGATGTTCTCTCAGGACGACTTCCTACCAGGCCTGGACGCCATCCCGCACAGCTTTGAGGTCGCAGGGTTTGACTCCAGCAGGGACTACCTGATTGGTGGGGGTTTAGGTGCGCCCATGTTTCAGGGCATGGACACCTCACTGTACATGGGTGAGGAGCTCTGGCATGCAGCTTGTGACCGCAACCACCACAGGTTTATGGACCCGCGCGCAGTCCCCGCAGGCACAATGCGCCTTGACGTCTTCCATACGCCGCCTCCCAGCTTCCTAGAAGCCAACAAGCCTACGAAGGGCCAGCACGTCAGCTCTGTGTGGTTGGAGCTCAACCAGCAGACCACCAAGACAGCGCATTGCATGGCCGACTCAGCGTCACTGGCCGTCAACCTCCTGCAGCAGGCAAAGTACACCCTACGGCAGCCCAACGGCACAGTGATGCATGGTGTGCGTCCCAAGGACCACAACATCAGCTTTGAGCAGCTGTGGCTGAGGCTGGATGCCAACCTGGATGCAGCAAGGCCGTATGCATGTGCAGAGGGTGTTGACGTCACGTCAGCAGATGCCACAGCGTACCTGACACGCCTTGAGGCGTACAAGAGCACTGCCAAGTCGCAGTACCGCACCACCATCTTCATCAGCATGCACCATCAGACCGCAGAGGACATCTATGCCGTGTACACAGGAGCACTGGGGGCTGTGTTTGGTTCCATGGCCTTGCTGGTGGCTACGCTGTTTGTGTATGTGCTTGCAGCAGCCCAGCATGCCTTTTTGGGCCAGGATGACCACCACAGCTGATGTACAGCTGCGTGCTGCCAGAGGGTCCCAAGGAGCCAGGCGCTGTGAGCAGCAGGCACCAGCATGCCGTGTCGGGAGCTGTTGCCGCAGCCGTCAGGCCCCTGATGCTGTTGCTGACTCAACCAACTGCATCTGAGCACTTCAATCTGCCGCAGTGCGGGTGTCCTGCTCACTTGCTGCAGTCCAGCAGTCCAGCAGTTGGCACAGGCTGCCCAAGCAGCAGTGTCTGGAGGCCACTTGCACAGCAACCATGCTTGCAAAGTGAGTGCAGCAGCACAGTGCCTTGGCAGCAGCAGCGGAGGCCCAGCCGTATCAGGCTGGGCTGCTGCCAAAGGGCTGAGCACCCACAGCATTGATGTGCGCACTTGTTCAGCGTCGAATACAGCTGTTTAGGTGGCACAGCTGTGTCAGCAGCTGCGCAGCTTGCTGCAGTACATTCAGCGGCAGCACAGGAGCAGTGCATTGTCAGCATTGACCAAGCATGCTGCGGTCCTGCGCACGGTCAGGTTCAGTGCAGCACTTGGCAAGGTGCATGTGCATGTTGAGGCCTTACAGCCCTCAAGGGATCAGTGCTCAGTTTTGAGAGGGGGTAACTTGGGTCTGTTGGGTGTGCAGCTGTTGCTACAGTAGCCCAGGGAGCCTGCGGGTTGCTACTGTTGCAGCAGGCTGGTCAGTAGTGGTAGGGTGTCAGTGCTTTGTTGTGGTGGTGGTTGTAGCTAGGAGAGGTGACATGCTGCTGCAGCTGAGAGGGCCTGAGTCGTAGTTGAGACTGCCTCCAGGGTGTGCTGCCAACCGCACTTGGCTAGGGGCCTGCATGGCTCACAGCTTTTTGGGGGATACTGAGCCCGGCAGGCATTGTACAGACATTGCAGTGGGTTCAAGTCACTTGTACGTTGTTCAGCCCATCGCAGTGTGACTTTGCACAGGTTGGGGCATGCCCATGCTTGACAGGCCGGCTGTGCACCAACGGTCAAGGTGTTGGTAAGGCCATGATGCTGGCAATGACTGGCCAGCATTGACATGTGGGACTACCACTGCAAGCGTGGGTTGGCATATATGGGGTTTTCTTTGTTCGAGTGGGGTACGGTGTCCTGGTATGTATGCATGCATGCATGTATGCATGCATGGATGCATGGTGTTTCATGCCACTGGCGCAGTGTCATGTGCCTTGGCATGATGATGCCTCCACGACTGTTGTTGAAGCTTACTGCGTGGGCTATGCCTAGACTGAAAGGCCAGCGGCTGTGCCTTCCGAAGGGCCTGGGCCAGGCATGGTTTGTGCCTGAACTTCATCTTGAAGCGTCTACGCCTTGGCTAGGGTCTCTGGCCGGCGATGACCAGGGCTCACGCCGTGCTGCAGCCCAGCTGGGCTTCAAGCTTGATAAACAGCTGTCACAGTGTTGGACTGCAGGAGCTGCAATGATGCTCTTACAGAGTTTGTGCACATGGGCTGCACTGGGGAATGCACATATGCCTCACTTTGTGTGACCATAATGTGTGGGCACTTTGTCTTGAGGGCTTTGTATTGCTGCTGTACTTGTGCTGAAGTTACATATGAAGCCAGGGCCTGCTCTCATGCCTGCTGTTGGGAAGTGTAAAGTTCGGAGAAGTTGCTCAGAGGCTGCCATAATGCAGTGCATCTGATCTGCAGATGATCCTCCAGACACGTTTTGGGGCTTTGTGGCTTTGCGCATTGCATCTGTGTACGGTGTGACTGTGCAAAGGAAAGCCTTCAAGTAGGCATGCCAGTACTGCCATGTGACCAACGGCTACATTCGATCCATGGGTTGGCTTTCAGCACCACATGTGGAATATTACAAAGCAAGAAGTGCAGCTGTTCAGTTGCTTGGATGTGATCCTGGAGGTCCACACTCCTGAGCACTGACAACAGCAGCAGGCTGCACTCAACCCGCCTGTGCAGTCCCCAACCAGCTCAGGCCTGCACGTTGCTGCTGCACAAAGTCACACCGATCACGCATGACTGTACCGCCACGAGAGCTCAATATCGAAAATGCTACAGCAGGCCTGCCATGCTGTCACATACACAGGCGCTGCCTTGGCAAGTCCGCTGGAACTGTAAGCCATCGGGGTAGAAACTGCTGTTGGTCCTTGCGCTGCTAGCACTGCTGTACCCCAGCAACGCTGCTGCTGCGCTCACTCGTAGTACTCTCATTCCTGCTGCTGTGATTGTGTCCCATGATGCCAGAGCTGTTGCTGCTGCTGTTGGCAGCCCCAAGCCCTGTGACTGCTGCTGCTGCTGCTGCTGCCGCCGCTGCTGCTCCCGCCGCCACTGCTGCTGCCGCCGCTGCTGTGCGCCTGCTGTTTTGCCCTTCATGGCACCATCAGCATGTTGTACACTGTGGTGAGCAGGCGCGCAACATGCGCCACACCCTGCACGTGGTCGCGCAGCAAATGTGCAGCCGGCACAGTGCTGTCGGCTGGCGCTGTCACGCCCAGGCTGGTGTGCTGCTGCAGTGCTGTGAGGCCGGCCTTGAAGAAGGGCTTGAGGCCCTGGGGCCCATCAGTGGGGTGTGTGGCTCTGTCCTGAGCTTCAGCAGCATGCACCAGCTTGTCCTTGAGCCCCCGGCCTGCCTGCCCCAGGTGGCCCACACGAACACTGGCCGCTGCGCTCTTGATGCCTGCTAAGCTGCACAGCTGTGACCCTTGGACAGGAACCAACACTGCGTTGCTGAAGTTCTTTGTTGGTGCTGAAGCAGAATCGAAGGAGCGGTCCTGCAGCCAGGCTGTCTCTGCATCTGTCATGCTGATCAGGTGGGGGAAGCCAGGGCAGAACTCTGTGATGATGGGTGCGACTGCTTCTGGGGTCTTCAGCACCACACTGCCATCTGCTAGCACTGTGAGGGGCTGCCCTGCCTCAGCCTGCCTTGCAACAACATCTGCAACGCTGCCTGGTAAGGCAGCCTCTGCAGCAGCCAGCTGCGCACGAGCCTTGTTAGCCTCAGAACATGTCCACACTCGCAGCCGCAGCGACAGGGGCCGCTTCTGCCCGGCTGCAGCATGGGGCTGGTAGCTGCCTGCTTTCTGCGTGTCCTGACGCCCCTCAGCACTGACTGCACCTGTGCTTGCCATATCCTGCTGCTGCCGCTGCTGCTGCTGCTGCTGCTGCAAGGCACTGTGTACTGTGGCTGATGAGTAGTGGGTGTGCTCTCCATCACCTGCAGCCCCCAGAGCTGTGGTCTTGGCCCGCTTGGCTGGGGGTCGATCGTCTGTCTGCTCAGAGCCCAGCAGGTGGCTGCTGTCTGTCTTGCTGCCCACAGCTGACATGTTGGACTGCTGTGCTGCTTGCTGCTGCATCACATCCTGGAAGGCAGCCGCAGCGCTGCCATGTGCAGCAGCGTCAGCAGCAGCCCCTGAACCTGTGTGCAGTGGTGGTGCAACCGCATAGCCTGGCGCAGGCAGCGCCACACGCCCGCATGACACCGGACTGGGCTGCTGCAGCGGCCCCAGGCCTGCAGGCATTTCGGGTGGTGCCAGCTCAAGGCGCAGCATGGAAGCGGTTGCGGCAAGTGTGGTCGTCACAGCAACACCTTCCTGTCCTGCTGCTGTTGGGGCCGCTGCTTGCAGCTGCGGTGGGGTGGCTGTGAACTCGGCAGTGGCGGCGCTGCTGCTGCTGCTGCTGTTGGTGCCAGCTGCTGCGTCTGTTGTGGCCATCAGGCTCCCATAGACCTGCTGATGCTGCTGCGCCTGCTGATCTGTCCAGGGGTGCATGCTGCTCTCTGCAGCAGCAGCAGCAGCAGCAGCAGCTGCCATCCCCATCTGCAGGCTCTCTGGAGCTGTCACCGGCTGGCCAGCGTCTGCGCCTGGCAGGACTGTGTGAGTGTCCTGCCTGCAGCACTCCTCATGACGTTTCATGCTGTCCAGCAGGGCCTGAAGCTTGCTGTTCACGTGGGCGCTGTCGCTCTTGATGGCCTCCATGTTCTGAATCTGCAGGCGCAGCTGCAGCTCTCTCTGCTGCGGGGTCAGCACAACCGGAGTCTCTGTTGCCAGCTGCTGCTGCTGTGAGCCACCAGCTGGAGCCACTGCCATTGGTGCGGCTGCATATGCTGCGCGGCTGTGGCGCTTGGCCATGGGCCTGACAGTCTTGCAGGGAGTATGCCAAGCCTGCGCATCTCCTCCTCCCGCTGCTGCATGGAGCGCTGCAGCTCCAGCACCTTGTTGAGGGTGTGCATGGAGGCTTCACTGCGCTGCTGCGCCAGCTTGATCAAGAAGTTCGTATGCTGCAGCCTCTCTCGCGGATCTGACATGTCCAGGCCTTCTGTTGCATGCTGCATGTCTGTGCTGAGCGGGTGCAGCTGCTGTGCACCACGTGCTGATGATGGGGTTGACGACCCCTGCGCAGCTGAAGCGGCAGCAGTACCTCCTGCAAACGCAAGGCTTGCATGCAGGGGCACCTGTCCAGTGCTGGCAGCTGCATTTCCGTAAACCATGTGCTGCTGGGGTGCTGTTGCTGTTGTGAGTGAGTGTGTGCCTGTGCCCGACAGTGCTGCAGGAAACATGCCACGCATGACCGTGTTCTCCTGCAGCTGCTGTATAGACAGCAGCAGCTGTTCAGCCTCGTTGAGAGTGTGTGCAGAGGCCCCGCTGCGCTGCTTGTGCAGCTGGAGCAGGGTGGTGAGGCGCTGCAAAGCCTCCCGAGGATCTGACAGCTCCACACTGTCTGTTGCCTGTTGTTGCTGGTTTTTTGTACCCTGCTGTTGCTGCTGCATAGCACTAGCTGCTGCTGTCAGGTTGACTTCGTCAGCAGGTACTGCATGGGCTGTGAAGGAAGCTGCAGCTCCTTGCTGCAGCTTGCTTGCTGTCACTGACTGGTCAGCTTGTGTGCTGGACGTGACTGTGTGGGCCTGCTGTTTGTAGTGCTTCTCGAAACGCTTCAAGGAACCCACAAGCCCCAGCAGCTTGCTTTGTACTTGCTGCATGTCGCTGCTGATGTTCTGCACATTTTTAATCTGCACTTGCAGCTCGCCCTGGTGGGGGGCCAGCACAACCTGCGCCTCTGCTGTCTGCTGCTGTTGGTTCGTGAGCTCTTGCTGCTGCTGTTCAGCACCATATGCTGATGAGGCCAGGTAGCCAAGTTCAGCTGCAGGTGCTGCTGCGGCTGCAGTTGGCCTGATCACGGCATGGGCGGCCTCAACAGCCCCTGCTGCTGTGCTGAGTGGGGATGCCATGATATGCTCAAGCTGCACACAGGTAGACTCAGAACATGCTGCTGTTGTCCTCAGGCTTACAACCTTGTTGTCCTGCACTTGCAGATGGCAAACACAAATGCACGTGCATGGTGTTCAGACTCGCTCTGACAGGCAGTGCACTCAGCATGGTGTCTGACACGTGTAGGCTCCGAGTGGGCATAGATGCTACTTGTACAGTACATAAGATGTGCTGTTCTGTTCTTGATCATCACTGCATGGGGAGCAGCTTCAACCAGCATGCTGTGGGTTGGTGTGCAGATGGGAGTCCAAGTCCCACCGTCTGTTGCAGCTCTCAACAGTCTGCAACCCGCATAAACCGCATGTCCTCACCTTCAAGTGATGACATTATTATGCTTTTTTGCAGATTGCCGTGCATCCAGCTGTCGCCAACTTTGCAAGGCCCGCACTCTGCCTGAGGCCGTGTGCTGTTCAATCAGTGGGATCTACAGGTCTTGGGTTGTTGCAGATTGTGTTTGCATACACCCATGGTTGTGTCACTCTCTCACAAGGGTACAAGGGTCTAGTGGTCTAGTGGTTTGTGTCCTTCCTCCTTCCTCAGCACCCAAAAAAACAAGGCATGCTACAACCGCAGGAGCTCTGCATCACACATCAATCAGTCATACTTGGCTCACTTAGGCGCAACAAGTGTCCTCCGCGACCGGTCCAAGGTGTCCTCCGCACCTCAATGCAGCATTGTTCCTTGTTCCAGACAACCCAACAAAGTCACCGAGGTGCATGTGTGGGGTTGAAGGGGTTACAGCGCCCTGATTTGGCTGCTGTTGGCACAACAGGCACACGGAACATAGCCAGCTGGCAACAACTTTGTCGCTCTCCGGGACCACAGTGCAGTAGGCCTTCAAAAATGCCGAAGTCAATTCAAAGGTACGCAGTAGTCCTGTAAACGACACGATACCTGAGCACTTTGCCGCATAGCAGTGGGCAGCTGCATGCCCCCTCAGGATCCTCAGCTGCTTTCTGTTTATGCCAATGCGGTCCTGCAAGGATGTCATAGAACGCTAGAGCAGCTGAGATGTGTTATGTCTTTATACTGTATGGCCTAGAGAGCGCCTTGTACCACATGGGGTGGGTTGCCACCCTTCTGCATTGGTGTCCAATGACTAGACAGTCTGGCAGTTTGCAACTCAAGTGCAAGCTGCCTAACCCTTTTGAAATAGGCAGCAGCTTCAATCTACCTACTTGAGGTGCACCTTAGTGGCATGGCTGTCGTTCCATGAGGTTGCAGTCAGCCTTGCCCTGCACAGCAGCTGACGCCAGGGTGGGCGCACGGCACTGCTTTCAGTCACTGCTTGCAGCAGCAGAGCCCTTCCTTTCTCGATGCAAGCAGCGACACTCATGCTACATGCCTGCCTGTGCTGTGGATAACAAACCCGCATCCAAGCACTCCATGAGTGCACCCCAAAAACTTCCTTGGGACATTGCCAGCCAGCACTCCCGTGGTGTACTGCCTGCTGCATTGTGCTGCATCCATCACCAGCCTGTCATGCCTTGCACGTGTGCATGTGCTCCCTCGGACGTGTGTTTGTTGCTTTTGCTGCCTGCCTGCGTGCTGTGTGTGTTCTGTGTCCCTGCGTGATCCTGCTGCGATGCAGGTGAGTGCAGCACCTCTAGAATTTCCTGTTGACGCCACAGGCATGGCCTGCCCTTGCCGCCACCCACCCCCAAACACCATCTGCTACAGGTGAGCTGCTTCTTACCGTTTCTGCACATACACGTTGCATGTTTGTGTGTTGGGGTGCTGACTGAGTGGCCTAAGGGGTGTAGGGTTGTCATCACCACAGCCTCCGGCAAGCTCAGCTGCATGCGTGTGATTGGGTGGGCCTCTGAGGGCCGGAGCCTCTAAAGAGGCAACAGTTCCGTTACCATCAGAGGGGCCCTATGCTCTCTGCTGCCAGAAAGTGTAGTCCCAAACGAGCTGTGGATAGCAAACCAGCATCCAAGCACTCCATGAGTGCGCCCAAAAAACTTCCTTGGGACATTGCCAGCCAGCACCCCTGTTGTACTGCCTGCTTGCATTGTGCTGCATCCATTCATCTGCCTGTCATGCCTTACACTTGTGCATGTGCTCCCTTGGACGTGTGTCTGAGGGTTTGTTGCTTTTGCTGTTGCTGCCTGTGTGTTGTGTGTGTGCCGTGTCCTTGCTTGACGTTGCTTCCATGCAGGTGCCGCACCCCCAGGCGCTACGTCTGCACCATCTCTCACTCCACTTCGCCTACCCACACAAGCTGCTGCAGGTGTGGCTCGCAGGTAACAGCATGTGCACACGTGTAGCCCCTGTCTACACACCCCAGAGCAGCCTTGCACTCAAGTCACATGTGTATTGTTGGCGTTCTAGAGACCCAGTGGGTGACTTACTGCAGTGTGGCAGTGCCGGCTGTTGACCTTGGTAGAAAGCCCACAGCAGCAGCTCAGGAATGGTGGTTGAAGTTACTGCTGTATGGCTCCCACCCTGGTTGTGCCTGTCGGGCGGACTGCTTCTTGAACAAACATGTGCATGGCTGTGCTGCTGCTGCTGCTACTGCTGCTGTGCCTGATGTGCAGGGACGTGCACAGTGCTTCAGGAGTGTACGCAACAAGCTGGTTCAAACAGTAGTAGCTGCCATGCAGTGCAGCGTGCTGCAAGTGGTTGCGGGGTCCAGCTGGCTGGCGGCAGGCTGATGTGTCACCCTTGTAAGCATGTCACTGCCCCACCAGGTCGTATTCTGGTTGCTGTGTTGAGCCTAGCTTGATAGCATGAGCTGCTGGCAGGTTACGCACTGGCAGGGTTGAGGCAGCAGGGATGCTCTGCATTACAGGTGTTTGCAGCATGGCATTGCTTGGTTGGGGCATGGTTTATCTCACAAGCAGTGCAGGCACACTGCACAGCGGCCGTGCATGTGTCTTGCCAATGCAGGACGCGCTGGCTGTGACGGCCAAGGCCGGTTGTGTGATCAAAACAATTCCTTGTGATCTTGTGTGCATGCATGCTTCGGGGTATTTTTCGAATGCCACAGATAAGGCAGTGGTTGATGCCGTGTGATGCTGGTTGGAAAAACAACGCACTCGTCGTCAGTTTCTGGAGTCCAGCCATTGCAGGTTGCTGTCATCATGTCTGGTTTGCGCTCGTTGCTACGCTGTGACCATGGCACAATGTGTTTTGGCGGAAGCGACGTGGTGTGACATTTTCAAGCTGAGATGGTGCTGTGTATTAGGTGCCTCAGAGTGACATGTAACCTCACAGAGGGTGGTCAACTGCCAGTGCAACAGGCAACGTTGACAGCGGAGGCATTGCTGCCCAGCCGCCTTACTAAAAGCTCGAGACTGCAGAAGCCAGGGTGCGGCTGGCGGCAGAGTATGCATTGAACCATGCAGCAGTGCTTCTGCCAGCACAGCATTGCAGCACAGCATTGCAGCACAGCTGCTACTGACACCCAACTTGGCATGCTGGGCTGGCTGAAGGCCCATCCAACCTTATTCTGCAGGATCCATGTGTGTGATTGCCGACTGCAAACAGGCATGCTTGTCGGCAGCGGGAATGCCTGGGACCATGACTCAGGCTCCAACCTCGAAGTTCGGCACACTGCCCCAACACTCTTGCCTTTTTTTACTTCGGTTACAACATGTCCACATGCACACACCATCACACATGCGATATGCAGATGCCACTGGACATATGCAAGGCACTTGTGCAAGCCACGGTGTGGGACAGATAGCAGTACCGATGCAAGTCACAGATCGAGTTAAGAGGCTGTGCCATGCCAGTCTGGCACCACCTGTTCCCAACGAGCTGAAGCCTCATGCCCTGGGCCAGGCACGCCAAGCAAGCATGCACACATGGGCCCTGTACTCCTGATGTTGCACAGCATGCGGCACACTCTTGTAGCTCAACTCACAGTCAAACAAAGATACCCCGCCAGAACTACTGCCAGTGGCAATTGGGCTCAACAGTTCAGCCCACTGATTGACAAGTCCCAACATCCATCAACAGCAGTCGCTGCAGCTGCAGGCTGCGGTCAAGCAGGAGTCTTTCATATGTCAAACTCGCAAAACAGGGCACATGAGCTGCCAGCCACCAAGCCCTCAGGGCCTGCCTTGAAGGTGGCACTTGAGGTGCACCTGCCAGGTGCTGGGCAGTTTCAACAGCCTCGACACTCAAGTCTGTAAGGCAAGTCAAGGGTGTCAACAAGCACGAGGAGGGTCAAGTCGTTCAGTCATCACTTAGTCGAGAGGGTAGCCTGTAGTGCTGGATGTGTCTCAGGAGAGGCATCACTGATTGACTGCCACCTGGGCCAAACACCACGTGTCTCGGAGTGGGATATAGGGTGCCAGGTGCATGGTGGCCGCTGTCAGCCTGGGGCTTAGAAGCGGCCCTCCTTAAGCTTCTTCTCCTCATGCTCAGCAGTACCTGCAAGGGGGGCCAGGTTGAGGGGCAATGTAGGCAGGGACAGGGCAGCAACACATGTGAGTGTCCACTCAATGGTTTGCCAAACGTTAAACGGCCCATGCTGGGTGAGAGAAAGACGGGTTGCTGTCATCGGTGGCCATGCCGGAGTCACCATGCAGGGGATTGAAACTGAGGGCAGCTAGCCTCCGGGAGGCAGGATCTGGGTGCTGCTTTAGGGGTGCAGTCACTGCAGTGCTGTGACAGTAGTGACACCTCAGTTTGTGACAGTAGACTGCGCTGTAGTGTCACATGGCATCGATGATCAGCCCAAACTCGCAATTCAGTGCAGCTGATTGTCACTGACATGGCATGCAGTCACTGCCAGTGTGACTGGCAGTGTGACTGGCAGTGTGACTGGCAGTGTGCCACAAACATGCAATGCATTGTCAGGTCAAGCCGAGAGTTGCTTGCACCCGGTGCTCGGAGCAGCCACAAAATCAACCACTGAGTCAGTCAATTGCATTCAATGCAGTTCAGTGAACCCTCACACCCTGTATGGCATATCATCATGGGCCAAGGACCCTCACCAGGGATCATCTTCTTGATCTTGTGGGTCATGCTCTCCCCAGTGCCTGCTGTGGTGTGGCTGTCGTGTGTGCCCATGGTACCCATGCCAGCAGCGCCCATGCCAGCAGTGTGGTGGTGGTGGTCCATGCCTGTGGCGCCAGTGGCCCCAGTGCCGCTCATGAGGCCAGACATGCCGGGGCCATGGCCAGGCTGCATGTTGGTGCGCATGTGGTGCTCCTCGGTGCCTGCAAGGTGGTACAACACATGCGGTGGGGGGCAGGGAGACGCAAGCTTGCAGATCATCTGGCATAGAGCACTTCAAGCTGGGTGTGATGCACTGCTCTGAAGGCTTTAGGCCTGCAGCATTTGCAAGTCCTCGAGAGCCAGTTTGAGGCTGCGGCAGCGGGACAGTGGCAAGGTGACAGAGGTGCCATCTGATACATGTGGATCAACACTGTTGATGTAATGATCACGTGACCAGCATGCCATGCATCGAGTTCAACCTGGCAAGCACAGAGACGCCATGTTGCAGAAAGCCCCAGCAGTGTGCTCACCTGGGATGTTTGCCTTGAGCTGTTGTGTGCCCCTGTGTGTGTCAGTCATGTCGTGTGTGGCCTCGTACTCGCGGGTGCCTGGGATGGACTCCTTGATGCGCTCAGTCATGGTCGCACCACCTGCCAGGGCATTGAGTGGGAGGGAGATGTGATGAGATCTGATCTTTGGAGAATACTTGAGCTTCTCTTAGAGAGGGGGGCAAGCGTAATGCAACGCCTTTGATGCAATAAAGTGATATGTGGTCTGGAGCAAGGCTTGCAGGTGTCACTGACTATGAAAGTGATGCCGTCACCGGACACAGCCGTGGGTGCTTGCAGCACAGTGCCTTCAAAGGCTGCAGGCATGATGAAAACATGCGGCAAGCGTCACGCTCATATCTGTGAGTGCCCGGTTCAATCAGGTGGCCGCGGTCAGGCTGGTCTTGCGCTGGCAGGACTCACCAGCAGTGTGGTGTGTGCCTGTGGCATGTGCGCCCATGGCAGAGCCCCCTCCGATGACCCCAGCCTCTTGCATGCGGTACTCCCCAGTCCCTGCAGGTCAGACAGCGGGGACCACACGGCTCAGGACAGGCTTCCAAAGAAACCCGGCAGAGTCATTGGGAGTGGGCAAAAACCACCTGGAAGTGTGCGCCTGTGCAGTTCCGAGGGCCAAGCAGTCATCCCTTACAGCCTCCTGGCATGCTGGTTCAGACCCCGAGACGGGCGTGCCTCAGGTGCTTCAGTGGTGTCTTGGAGAAGATCTGTACAAGATGCAGCCCCAACAAGACTCCCACATGCATGACTGGCATCTCTGATGCAGAGATGCCCCATAACTGGCTGCAGTTGCTGACTCAGCAAGGGTTGCTCACCAGGGATGTGTGACTTCATGCCCTCCACATTGGAGTGGGCTCCTGGCACCAGAGCAGCAGCAGCACCGTGCAATCACAGCGGTATTCAGTTCAGTAGTCTGCTCAATGTTTGTTTTTTCAGCTGTCGCATGCAGAAGGAGCAGCAGCAAGCTGTTCCGAAAGGTCGAGCTGACTCAGCCTGCTGCCTAAGCTGACGTGGGACAGTTGCATGCGCGAACACATCAGCTCGGCGTACCTGTGACGCCATGAGTAGCGCGGTACTCTTCTGTACCAGGAATGGCTTTTTTGATGCGCTCGCCGATGGGCTTGCCTGCCTGCGTGTGCTCGTAGTTGGACATGGCGTCGCTTGTTGGAGCGCTGTCGAGAGTTGTCTTTGAGCGAGACGACGGATGCTGTGTGCTGGTGAGAATGCCAAAAGCTGTTGTAGGTCGCACTGTGTGTCTGCATGCTCCGTCGGGGTGTCTTGGAGAGTGCGAGAGCGGTGACGCAACTGTTCGGGGCGGTCATACCTTGGACGCGGTGGCGGTTGCAAGCTGTGGACCGTTGCACCGTAGCGACTTTGCCAAACTTCGTCCCAGATCCTCAAACTCTCAAACATTTTCCTTCATCACAAATCGACGGTTCTGCCGAGTTGAAGCACTGCTAGGCTATGCCTTCTAGATGTGTTCAAGCCATGCACATCCATGCATGGTGGTGTGCAAGGCAGCTGTCCATGAACTCCAATGCAAGCAACATGCCAATTATACAGCAAAAGATCTTGTGGCTTACTCTTGAACCTTTCCCAACGTCCTATTCTGAGCGTTGAGTGCTGCTGGTTTGGCAATGTCCATTTTGGCAGAGGTCACCCTGCATGGTCACAGGTGTGTCGCACACTCTGCCTAACACCCCACACCCAGCACACACTCAAAGCCAGGGCCAGCAACGCTGGACCTTGCGATAGCAGCCACAAATGCGAGCCATCCATCGCCTGTCATAGGCTGGCAGCACTTTATTCCGTCTCCTCATCTGGCCAATCTGGCTCGTCTTCTGCCCGGGCCAACATGTCATCCAGTGAGGGGCCTGACCTGGACAACACGCCATCAAGTGCCCACCTCCACTTGCCCGCTGCAACAGGCTGTACGGGGGCAGACCCCTGCCCGTCTGAACCCCTTATAGCAGCGGCCCCACTGTCACTTGCTTCACTGCCTGCGTCACCACCCTCCCGAGCAGCTGCATCAAACGGTGCCACAGACTCCGCTGGCTGCTCATAGTCCAGGTCTTGCTGGGCTGGCCCCAGCTGTTCCTGAATGTGGCCCAGCCAGTAGTTTCCATCATCGGCCAAGAACAGCCCGTCAGCAGCATCACTGCCACCGAGGCGGTAAAGGACCCCCTCAGGCGACAGCTGGATGCTGTCTTCAGTCTGTGGGTCAGCCTGAAGATCCTCCAGGCTGTTGCTGAACTCGTCTGATTCAAGTTCCGCCCGGTCACTCCTAGGCCGAACCTTGAATTCATCCTGACTGTCATCAACCTTCCATTGCGACCGTGCGTCAGGACTGCTGTCCCGCCACTCCTGCTGCTGTGCTGTCTTGGCATGCGCATGGGGCATGTTGTGCACCCTGCCCTTGCTGCTGCCGCTGCCTGTAGCTTTGGTAGCTGCCTTGTGGCTTGCATTGCCTTCGTGATCGGCCTCACTGCTGTGATCACCCCTGGGTGTGCCGAAGTGCTTGCCGCCACTGCTGTGCATTCCTGCATCACCTGTGCCATCATGCCTGTGATGGACACTATGCGTCTGGGCCTGCTGCTGCCCCTGCTGCTGGTCCTGCGGTTGCTGATCCTGCGGTTGCTGGTCCTGCGGTTGTCGCGGTTGCTGCTGCTGCTGCAAGTCCTCCCAGCTGGTCCCCAGGAGGAACCAGGTTGGGACAACAGGCCCCTTGTCAGCCCGTGTGCGTTGCTTGTCACACACGATGCGACGCACTTCCATGAACGTGCTGTGGCTGGGCAGTTGGTACTGCTGCTGCTGCTCTGTGCTGGCAAACTTGGGGCTCCATTTGATGCCCAAACTGAGTTGTGCTGGTTTGTTGGGTGGGGACCAGGGCTGCCGCTGCTGTTGCTGCTCCTGCTGCTGAGCCGTAGACTTGGCATTCTTGCGCTGCTGGAGGTGCTTCTGCTGTTGTTGCTGCTGCTTCTGATGCTGTTGCTCATCTTGTTGTTTGGCTTCATCAACACTGCAGGCAGCATTGAAACAAACGTGAGCATGTTTGGTCAGCATGAGCAACAATTGATCTGCACTGCAACTGCTGCACATCTTGTGACAGGCTGCTGCACACCTGCCTATCATGCTGCATGGGGCTGAGAGGTCAGGATTCAGCCAAATCCTACACTCCAAAACCCCGAGGTGTGATTATACGTACCCAGGCCCTGGCGACCCCATGCACCCTCCCACAAACAGCATGTAATGCAGGTCATCAACTCAAGCACCAGGCAGACGTCTTTCCATTGACAACCAAAAGGACATTACTGCATGAAGCGCATGCGGCATAGCAGTCAGGCAGTTGCAGACATGTAGTCTGGCACAGGACCCGCACCTCAGCAGAGTTCTCCTGCCAGCCACCTTGGCAGCACCCTGCTTCCTAGCCTCTGCCGTACTGCTGGCCCACTTGGTAAGCAGCGGTACACCGTTCATGGCCCAGCTGACCCTGTCCTTCTGCCAGTCAAGTGTGTACGTCACCCTGCAGGACCACCAGCGACACAACAGGGGCTTTGCACATGCACTCTACGCAGCGCGTTGGCGTCTGCATCAGTAATTCAATAGACCTGGCAGGTGCGTCACAAAGATAGGGCATGATCATGCGTGACTCATGAGTGAAGGCATACTAGCTACTCCTGCACTTGTCACTAATTCTGATTTTGCTGCTGCAGCTGCTGTCTGCACAGGCCAGCAGTGGTTGTCACTGGTTGGTCTCACCATGTGTTCCCCAGGTTTTCGTCCTGCTTGAGCCCAGCCAGTGGTTTATACTGTGGGGGCTTCAGCAGACTGCCCAGCACACCAGCATTGCTCTTGGGCCTGTGCCAGCATACACACAATGAAGTCAGATGGAGGGGGCACATACACAGGAGGCGGAAGGCGCACAGCAGACCGTCTGACTGACGCTCTGCAACACACATGATATTCAGGCGTTTGCAGTGATTTTGTGCCTGCAGGGCTACTACTGCTGCCGCATTCACCACTGCAGTTGCTGCAGGTGCTATGTTGTTGCTCGCCCGTAAGTGAGACTCAAACAAAGGCATCTGCAGGCCTGCAATGGATATCGAGGTCCTAACCTGTTGCCTGTGCCCAGCAGCATGTTCTTGCCACCTGCTGGTGTGGTGTTGAAGAACAGCCAGTTGATGTCTTCAATACTGGCAGACTTGGCCTGTGGGCTTGATGTGCCAGCCTCCTGGACCTACAGCACACCATGGATTCACAGGTATGCTCCAATGTTTTCTTGTATGTACATGTGTATGATAAACTGCCCAGAGTCGCTGAGGCGGATGAGGCATTCACGCTGTTTGCATGCTCACAGAGCACTGCCGTGGCAGTTTGCCGTCCGTGTACGCACGCAACTGCTGCATTGCTGCCCAACAGACTGCGCACTGACACACTGTTAGGAGTGCTCCAGACACCTTGCAATGTTTGTCACTCACATCAATGGATGTGATGACACCTGGGTGCATAGACACCTTGGCAGACACCTCAAACTGGCCATACAGCTGCGGCGACAACTTGGCGACTGTCCGCGCAGGCCCAGAGGTGTTTGCATGCAGCTGCAGGCTCTGCGCGAGCGGGTCAAACACTGCAAATGCCTTGGACTGAGCCGCTGTGATGAAGTTTGTGGGGACTGTGTCCATCCCCTGAATCCTGCATGCATTGGCACCTGAAAGCAGGACGACAGGGTGCAGGCCGCAGTGTGGGTGGCAGTGTGGACCAGGAACATGCTGTGCACGGTTCGCATTCGGCATGTTCAGCCGTTGCGTGGACCACGTTTTGATGGTGCTGAGTGCATGTGTTGAGTCTGTGGGTGTTGGAGGCTGCTGGGCTGGAAGGTTGAAGCCAGTCCAGTTACGGCTGGTCCCCAAGGATGCAGTGGATGGCACCTTTGCTGCCCTGCTGCACTGCTTGTCACATCAGACTGACCTCGCCCACAACCCTGCAGCCCAAAAAGCAAGCAAGCCCATGCCACTGCCACTGCCACTGCCACTGCCACTGCCACTGCCACTGCCACTGCCACTGCCACTGCCACTGCCACTGCCACTGCACCAATCAAGAAAGC
>QAXK01000705.1:0-25478 GCA_004335735.1 Chlorella sp. KRBP
GCAGAAGCGCAAGCACTGGCACCCTACAAGCCCAGTGATGGTGCTCCAGGCAGCGGCAGCGGTGCGCCGGATGGCCGCCGACAGGGCAACGTGGCGATGCGCAGATGGCAAGCCGAAGATCTTCCCGCCTGCCGTCCTCATGCACACAGGGAGCGGCCCAGATGGGCCAGATGGAGCTGCTGCTCAACGCCTACGCGGCCAAGGTGGCGAGGAACCATTGCGCCGACTTTCTGGGGTGGGTTGCCTGACACGACCCGCCCTGCGCAAGCACGTGTCCCTGAGCGCACTGCGTGTGGTGCTAGCCTCACGGACTGGTGGGCATGGAACGTGTGTGCAGGTACTGCGAGGTGGCTGAGGAGGAGGCGACGGCACGGCTGACGCCAGGTGCGTCCATTGGCGATGACAGAAGCGCTTGCGCTCGGGTGCCGTGTGCCTTGGCAGGGCGGTGGCGTGGTGAGGGGCAGGTTGCTACGACTCCAGAGGTGCAGCCAAACTAGCTTCCAAGCCCAGGGCACACCAGGCAGCACAGCAGCATGGGAACGGGACGCGGCGAAGAGACCATGACCTGGGCCATTGGCACAGGCCAGGCCGTCCTCTCACCAGAGGTGCAGCAGCCCAGATGACAGCGGGGCACCTGACCAGCAGCGCCTCAGCTGGCAGCAGCGCATCAGGGGGCCGTGCTCAACAAGCAGCCGATGCGTGCACCTGGGATGCTGAGCGACAGACCAGCGTGGGACGCAGCGCTGGTCTGGAGGCAGGCTGCTGCAGGTCGACCTATCGCCGTGCAGCTTCATGCTCCTGGCATGCGGGTGTGGCAGTTGTCCAACGGCAGCGGCAGTTGTCCAACGGCAGCAGACAGGCTGCCGCAACGGGTGCACGTGGAGAGAGCAAGCAGGCACGCTCCTGACATGGTGGTTTGGGAGCAGCAGGACACGGGGTGCTTCGTTTGTGAAATGCGTGTTTGCAGGCCTGTGGCTCATGTGGAAGTTCGAGGGCAGCCGCACGCTGAGCTACTACCTACGCCGCCGCGACACGCTGCGTGCGCTGGCCAGCGACCTCGAGGTGCCCGAGGAGGCCGTGGTGGCCACCGTCATGAAGCAGCTGTTTGAGGGCCTGGCGGTGAGTGGGCGTGGGGACAGGCTTGGGCGGGAAAGGCTTGGGAAGTGGTGTAGAGCGAGGGGACGCAGCAGGAGCAGTGCGCCTGGTGGCGACGGGGGCGAATGAGGGGACGCCTGGAGCAGCAACAGGAGCAGGGGCATGGGTGGTGTGGGGCCTGCGCTGTTTGGGCAGGCTTGTACGGTCATCCCCAAGGTCCGTCATGTTGACTTGATGCTTCCTTAATGTCGCCTGTGGGTGGTGCTTGTGCGCGCAGGCGTTCCACGCGGCAGGTCTGGTGCACCGTGACGTCAAGCCGCTCAACGTGATCTTCGCAGAGCAGCGCAAGCGCTTCAAGGTGCGGTAGGGGGTGTATTCCCGCAGAGCAGCGCAAGCGCTTCAAGGTGCGGTAGGGGGTAGGGGCCTTCAAGGGCCTCTTTGCTTGGCGCTGGACCCCCCGCCGCTTGGGTGGCACTGTTCAGGACCGGCAACGGCAACGAGAGCAGGCCTTGCGTCTGCTGCCCCATCGCGATGATGATTTTTGCGTGCTCCTCGTGCGTGGCTGCTGCGCGCCGTTGCCGTGCAGCTGATTGACCTCGGCGCCTGCGCTGACCTGCGCACCGGCACCAACTACACGCCGGACGAGTCCATCCTCGACCCAAACTACTGCCCGCCGGAGCAGGTGCGCGCGCAACGAAGGCAGGCTGTGGTGGTGCAGTCGCGTGTGCACAGCGGCTGCCGCAACGGCAGCGCACCCCCTTACTTGCCCACTCACGCTGTGTATGCGTCCGTCGCGAAACGGCGACGTGTGTGGTGTCTGCCGCCGCAGTACGTGTTGCCTACCGACTCGCCGCACCTGGCCAAGTCCTTCCTCAAGCTGGCCATCAGCCCCGTGCTGTGGGCGCAGCACAAGCCCGACCGCTTTGACATGTGGAGCGCCGGTGAGGCGCTGTCTTGGTGCTTGGGGCGTGTGGAGTACAGTGGCGGACAATATCTGACATGGCGCGATGGTTCTGCAGGGCCAGCTTGCCAACCAGGCATCAGAATGCTGTGAGAGGCTGTATGGAGCGCTGCTGGGAGATCTGGTCTTGGGTGACGCAAGCGGAGCGCGTTTGTGAGGCCTCAGGGTCGCCACGCCGCGTGCTCTCTTACCTTCCGGCCATGCTGCGCACGTCCTGTTGCTGTGCAGGCATCACGCTGCTGCAGCTGGCGGTGCCCGCCATGCGCCAGGACCGCGTGCTCAAGCGGTTCAACCAGGACTTTGGCTCCAAGTGAGTCAAGAGCGCGTGCTGGGCCCCTGCATGCCGTGCAATGAACGCCTGCTTAGGAGGTTGCGCGTGGTCGCCGTTTCGCTGATAACGCTTGTCAAAGCTGCAGGCTGTGCCGATGCTGCGGTGGCCTGTGAGTGCATGGTGTTCACGACAGGTGTCATGATGCTGCAGCCGTCAGCAAAGCTCGCCAGGCAGGCCTGGCCAAGCAGAGCGCGTGTGTGTTTAGCGCCGTGTGCTGCTCCCCCGGCTGCAGGTTCGACTACGACCTGGACGCGTGGCGCGCTGGTTCCTACATCTCTGCACGTGACTTTGAGGCACTGGACGCCGACAACGGAGCGGGTGGGTTGTGCGTGTGGCCAGGGCCACAGGGATGGTGCTCTCATCATCATCACCACCGCCACCATAGTTTTCACCAGCAGCCGGATCTGAAAGCACTGCTGTCGTCATCATTGCATGGCGGTCGCGGCAGGAGCCGTGGTGCTGCAGGACAGGAGGATTCACGGTTGGAAACATGCTGCAGGAGCCGTGGTGCTGCAGGACAGGAGGATTCACGGTTGGAAACATGCTCGCGCGTTCGCAGGGTGGGAGCTGGCCAAGGGGCTGCTGCGGCCCCGCAGCGTGCGCGTGCTGGACGACAACTCTGTCGTCTTTGTCAACGAGCGCAACAGCGCGCAGCGCATCTCTGCCGGCGAGGCGCTCAGGCACAGGTGCGTGCGCCCAGGGTTGCGTGCCCTAGGGTAGGGTCAACGAGCGCAACAGCGCGTAGCGTATCTCTGCCGGCGCCTACGGTTGCGCGTGCCCGCGCTTCCAACGCACCAGCAGCATGCTTCCAACGCACCAGCAGCACCAATCTGACGACCACCTGCCCATGCACAGCGCGGCAGTCTTCTCGCCCGTCAGCTCCCTGATGTGCACAGCTTACCTGCACCGTAGTGCGTCCTCCCTTCCTACCCACCACGCTCCACCCACCTTGAATCATGCAGGTTCCTCAAGCAGGCCCGTGAGCCGGGCTGCATCATGGAGGACGGCTACGCCTCATCCACCTCGGGCGCCAACGGCAGCAGCAGCAACGGCAACGGCCGCAGCGGCAGCATGGGTGGCAGCAACGGCCAGCAGCGGCGCGCCAGCCAGCAGCTCGCAGCCGCCGCTCGCGCCTCCGGCAGCAGCGGCAGCACTGGCAGCAGCAGCAGCAACCAGCGCGGCAAGCAGCGCAGGTCTGGCGGCGGTTCGGAGGGCAAAGAGGCGGCTGTGGCGGGTGGGCGGGCGGCGGGCGGGAATGCGGGGACGTTTGGTGCGGCGGTGGGCCTGTGGCGCAACCTGACGAACAAGCTGTTTGACATTGAGGCGAACATCATGGTGCAGGCCAGCGCCACGGAGAAGCAGAGCACGGTCGTGCGCAAGCTGCAGCAAAAGGTAACAATGGTGGGGCTCGCTCTTTGTCGTGGACTTTTGTCTGTCAGGGGGGGCACTGGGGAGCACCATTGTGACGGGGACAGGAAGAGCTTTGGGTGCTGACCCCGTCTGGGCCAGCACCCAAACGCATCAGCACGGTGTGCTGTCAACAAGCATGGGCCACAAGTGCGCACCGTGTGGTAATGTGGTGCCGTGAGCTGGTGTGGTGCCCGTGTGGTAATGTGGTGCCCGCAGGCAGCGGTGGGGCAGGTGCCGCGTGAGGCGGTGCAGCAGGAGGTGCGCAAGCTGGGCGCCATGGAGCAACAGCTCTCACAGCTGCAGGTGCGCGTTGCTGCTTTACTGTCTTGGCTGAGTTGATGGCGTGTGCGTGCAGCTCTCCATCGCAATGCACGTGCGGCAGTATTCCTCCATTCTGCTCCGAACGCAGCAACAAGCTCTCACACGCCTTGTGCTGGGCTTCCTGCATGCTGCTCAAACGTGCTGGGCATGCGCGTGCTCCTGCAATGCACTCCTTCCAAAAAACTCTGTATTCCCCTCCCGCAGGACGACTTCAACTCCACTGCGTCAGCCGTGGGCAACGTGCTGGGCTTCCTCGGCTTTGGACCCACCAAGGCCGCTGCGCCGCCCCCGCCACCTTCAGTTCCAGCGCCCACGGGCCGCCAGCCCACAGGCAGGGCGGCCGACAAGCAGCAGAAGCAGCAGAAGGAGGGCTCGGGCGGCGGGACGGGGTCGGGGTCGTCACGGGGCCTGTTTGGCAGGTGCGTGCGGTGGGCAGCCGCAAGCAAGCAACGTCGGTGTCGCAGGTCTCCTGATATCCTGCCCTTTCGCCCATGGGCTCTTGCCCATGAGTTTGTGTGTCAGTAGGAGCTTGGCAGCACCCTTTGGCTGCCTGCCCTGAGCTCCAGGTTGTGTTGAACGGCGCGACACTCTCTTTTGCGTGGCGTGCCCTGCACGTCTGCCCCTTCCCTCGCAGCCTGCCCTTCTCATCGCCGCCCTCCTCTCCCAGGAGCAGCAGCAGCTCGCCCGCCCCCTCGGGCAGCACATCGAGCAGCAGCGGCGGCGGCGCGTCTGGCATCTGGGCCATGGTGCAGCAGAAGCTGTCTGATCTGGAGGGCAAGTTCTACAACCAGGTGCGCAGGGACACTACTAGTGGTATACATGCAGCTTTATGTCGTGCAGCTTTAAGAGTGCAGCTGTAGCAGCAGGTGATGTTTTGCTGGGCTGCACGTGGGTGAAGGCCGCCAGCCACTGCAAATCAAGTGGCATGCCAGCACTGCACTGCATTCTGATGGCGTCCACGGAGTTGAAGTGACGGTTTGGTGGTTGTCACCGCACCATGTGCGCTCGCAGGCCGCCGCCACCGAGCGCCAGTCCTTCACCGTCAGGAAGCTGCGGCAGGGTGTCAAGGCCGGGCAGGTGGACGCCAACACGCTGCAAAAGGCAGAAGCCGTGCTGCAGGTGAGATGAGATGCACGCCTCCTCTTAGCTGCTCCTCCTTTGACGAATGCCCGCAATTGCCATGGTGCCCACCACCACAGTGAGCTCACCTGCGCCCTTAACCCTACAAACACACACTAAAAGCTCACACAGCTGCAGCATCATGACACCTGTCGTGAACGCCATGCAATGATGATGACGACGACGCACGCTATGCACCGCTTGCAGCGCATGGAGCGGCGCGTCACGGAGCTGGACACGGACCTCAAGCGCACGCGCCAAGAGGCCACCGGGCTCCTCGGCATGCTGGCCTCCTCCGTCTCACAAGTCACGGGCGGGGGTGGCAGCACCGGCACCAACACCTCCTCCTCTTCCTCGTCAGGCAGCACTGCCACAGACACTGGCAGCGGCAAGCAGAAAGCCACAGCATCAGGCTCGAGCTCGTCCCAGCAGGCCAAGCAGGCGCAGTCCAGCGGCACTGGCACTGGCAGCGTGGGCGGGTTCTTCAACCGCATGTTTGGTGGCTCATCGCAGGCCCAGCCATCCACCCAGGCCGCTACCAGCAGCAGCAGCAGCAGCCCGGCAGCGGTCGCATCAGGCAGTGCAGCCAGCAAGACGCAGCAAGCAGCGGCGGCAGCGGTGCAGGCGAAGCAGGCGCCGGCGTCGTACCCCTTGCCGTCGGTGGCGGACGAAGCGGCAGCGGCGGCGGCGGCGCGGCGTGTGTCTGGGGGTGCTGCTGAGGGCGGCGCGCAGGTACGAGAGGGGTTCTCATGGCACGCCATGCCCATACAGCGAACGAACAAACAAACAAACGAACCAGAACTGAACAGCCAAACACCTGACAGGCCCACACAAAGGCAGGCAGAGATCAGCCACCATCAGCTCGAGATTCGTCAGTATGTGCCCTCGGCTGTGCAGGTGGATGATGGCTCTGCGGGCGTGCAGGCCATCACGGACGGCGCCAGCTCGCTCATTGCCAACTCGCTCAAGTTCACGGGCATGGCGGCAAAGGTGTGCGTGGTTGCTCACTCTTTTGCTTTTCTGCCGTCGTTCTGCCGTCGCACCCGGCCCTCGTACACTCTCTTTTTGCGACAGCTGGCAGCAGAATGGAGTTGTGGTAGAGCTGGGGACGTGATCATATTTGTGCGCAGGTGGCGTTTGGCATGGCGGCTGCGATGAAGGCGGACGCTGAGAAGATGCTGAAGGAGATGGAGGCAGAGGCGGAGGCAAAGGTGAGCCGTGCGGGTGTTAGCGGCTCAGGGTTAGGGTTAGGGTTAGCGCGGTGGCGGGGTGGCTGACGCTCACAGTGCATGGTCGCGCTATCGTGACCTTGGCTCACTCTGCTGCCTGGCGGATGGCGCAGCTGGACAGCTGTGCTGTGCAGCGCGCAGGCTCGAAAAGAAACCGTGCTCGCACACCACCTGCGCCTGACGCTGCTGCTGCTGCTGTGCAGCGGGCCCGCAAGCTGGCGGAGCAGGCCTTCCTGCGCATGCTGGCCACCAAGGTGCCGCCCATGGGGCCCAGCACCACGTTTGCAGAGGTGGAGCAGTTCTTCGGGCAGGACCCTCGCTACACGGTGAGTGCACAGGATGACTGCATTGTGGGCGCATGTTGGGTAGGACACGAAGCCATCGTGCCTGCGCCTGTGGGACCTGTCATCATCATCTTCATTATTGCATGACGTTCACGACAGGTGTCATGATGCAGCAGCCGTCACCAACGATCGCCAGGCAGGCCTCGCCAAGCAAAGTTCACGCTAGTGTGGCACCTGCGTACGAGCGGGCCTGCAGATGGACGAGCCACAGCCATACAAGGACGTGCCGAACGGCGCAAGCTGTGAACCATACCTGTGCGCCTCCTGTGGTGTGGTGCAGGCGGTGGAGGCGGCCCAGCGTCCCTTGCTGGTGGCCTCGTACGTGGACGCGCTGGTGCAGGCGCAGGTCAGGTCGGCGCAGCAGACGCAGGCCAAGCTGAGGGAGCTGCTCAGGTGCGTGTGAGAGTTGCTCACGTGCCATACATGCGGCACCCACACTCGCGTGCCCTGCGCCCCGGCAGTAGGTCTTGTAGCCACGGGGCGCTCCCTACAAGCCGCATCCGCAACCGTGTGCTGTTGTTCCCTGCAGCCTGACTCTCAAGCTGGACAGCTCCTGGGAGGAGGCCTGCCAGCAGTTCGGAGACAACCCCGCCTTCCTGGTGGGTCTAAAAGACTGCGGGCTGCTACTTGCTCAGAAGCTTGTTCAGACTGCCGCCTCGCCACCAGCTGGAGCGCGCCGGTCTCGCTTCGAATCTTTTCGCCCGCTGCGCACAGTGCGGCTAGAAAGCGCGATCCGTGCGACTGATCGTTTGCCGCCCCGCGCGCTTGCCGCACTCGTCGTGCGCCGTGCCTCTCGCGCAGGCGGTGGAGGAGCCCGAGACGCGCCGCGCGGTGTACGAGGAGGTGGTGGCGGCGCTGCGCTCGGCCGAGGACAACCGCCTCGCGGCCGGCCTGGCGGAGCAGGCCTTCATGGATCTGCTGCACGGTGAGCTCGCGCAAGGTTAGGGATGGTTAGGCTGCCCCGCTGGCCGGCAGGGGAGACATCTCGAGGCGTCGCGCTCACGATCGTGCGCTGCTCCCTCCTCCTGACCGCAGAGGCGTCGCCGCCCATCTCTGCGGACAGCACCTGGCCGCGCGTCAAGCCGCTGCTGTGGCGTGACTACCGGTACCTGGCGCTGCCAGAGGGCAGGCGACGGGCGCTGTTCGATGAGATGCACGCAATGGTGTGCGAGCAGGCCAAGCAGGAGGGCGAGTGCAAGGCCGCAAAGGTGCGCGGCTTCGCGCTCCCACCCACTGGAAGGCAACGCCGGCGGGGGTTACACCGGGCCACTCAACGCGCCCCTCAGCAACTCGTCAAGCGTATTGTCCTCCTCCCTCCTTCCCCACGCGCCTGCAGGAGGCTGAGGAGGCGAAGACCGCGCCTGTTGCTGTGCTGGCCGTGGCGACCAAGGCCGAGGCGACACCCGTCTCCATCCCCAGCCCCACCGCCACGGCCACTACCACGGCCACTACCACGGCCGCTGTGGAGGTCGCGGCGCCAGCGCCAGCAGTCGTCGATCCAGCGCCCATGGCCGCCGCAGCGCAGGCAGGACCACCTGCCCAGCCACCAGCAGCAGCGGCATCTGACGCTCAGCAGCAGCAGCAGGTCAACCCGATGCTGTTGGAGGAGCTCCGCACACAGCAGGTGCAGTCCTCCGGTGCCCCGGTTCTCCCCTCCCCATTGCCGCTGATCGCCAAAGGTCGCCACCAATCAGCACACATCGTCACACATCGTGGTGGTGCCACACTCACCCCCACGAGAGCTCGCCGTTTGCTGCCATGACTGGTGCACAGCATGGGACCACAACGTGCTGCATACAATGTACCCACCAGCTGGCACACCACGGTGCTGCTTGCCTCGTGTGCGCAGGCCCGCCTACGCCAGGAGTACGAGGCCATGGAACGCAAACTGCGCGAGATGGAGGCAGCCCTCACCACGGGCCAGCAGGGCCCCAACCCGCCAACCACAGGCCCCACAGGCACCACTCCGCGCCCTGGACGCAACTCTTCATTTTCGTCCATCGGCGGTGGTGGCGGCGGCAGCATCAACGTCAACGGCGGGCACGGCGTCGCGGCGGGCACGCTGGTGACGCCACGGGGTGGTGCGGCTACGCCTGCGGCGGCGCGGCAGCGGGTGCAGCAGCAGCAGGGCGCCAATGGCGCTGTGGCCGCCGCGTCTAGTGAGCACTTGGTTTCTCCACCGACAGGCTCTGCAGCTGCCGCTGCTTCTGGTGGTAGCAGCGGTGGTGGTGCCATGGCGGAGGGTGCAGCGGCCGCTGGGGCCAATGGCAAGGCAGCAGGCGGTGGTGCGGGTGGCGGCGTGGTGGTGGTGGGAGGTGCGACGCCCACGAGCGCCCGCATCGTGACGGGTAGCGGGTCGAGGAGGTCGGTCATTGCCACGCCGCCCATGGCCCGGGGGGGCGGCTCGGGGGCGGCGGCGGCGGCGGCGGGGAGTGAGGGCCGGCGGCAGGATGCAAAGCAGGTACGCGGTGCAAAGTGGTGGGCTGTGGCGGCAGTATGTTGTAACTTGCGCAATTTCGTAGCGATGTGTTGGGTCTATGGCATGTGGAATGTGAGAGAGAACGGCGTGGTGTGCGCGGGCTCACAGGTCATGGAGCCGTGCGTGTGGATGTGCAGGTGGATCAGGAGCGGGTGGTGGTAAAACTAGATATGTGCCTCTGAGAGCTGGCCACGTTGTTATGCGTGGCACTGTGTGCAGGTGGAGCAGGAGCGGGTGGTGGCGGACAGCCTGGCCTCCGCCGGCGTGAGCTACAAGCGCCTGGGGGACGGCACGCTGGTCTTCACCTTTGAGTGAGTGTGAGGGCCGCACTTCCCTCTCGTGGCCTTGCTTCTCTCCCGCAGCTCAACAGCAATGTGCAGCCTGGTGCATTCACACTTTCGGCAAGCAGTCTGATCCAACCATAGTCAGCAGTTTAAACGCGGTGGGCAACACGCTGTGCGTTGCACCTTGTGCGCACCGCAGTCCGGAGGACGGTGAGGCGCCGATTGGGACCTCGCCAGACGCCACC
The DNA here is from genome assembly GCA_004335735.1 of Chlorella sp. KRBP. Classification (NCBI taxonomy): domain Eukaryota; kingdom Viridiplantae; phylum Chlorophyta; class Trebouxiophyceae; order Chlorellales; family Chlorellaceae; genus Chlorella; species Chlorella sp. KRBP. The sequence continues at coordinate 9,819 of QAXK01000705.1, forward strand.
GGCGGCAGTAGCGGCGGCAGCGCGCCAGCCTCGCTGGGCAGCAGCCCCAGCAGCAGCAGCAGCAGCACGGCCGCTTTGGGAGGGCCTCAGGCTGAGCTCTCTGAGGCAGCGGAAGCGGCGGTGGTGCGCGAGCCCAGCCGGAGCCGCACGCCGGCGTGAGCACCGGCACGTCATCTTGCTGCTGCAACGCCTGGGCTTCTAGGCGGTGCTGCGGTGTGAGCGTCTGGCAGGATGGCGGAGCACAGACGGGTCTGCGCCCCAAGAAGCGCGTTCTGATGCTGGCTGGAAGACGGTACACACACAATGACGTGCGGTTTTTGGTAGTGTGTGAAGAGCTGTTGCGTCTAAAAAGAGCCTTTGCGCACGCCTGTTGTGCACGCAATGGGAGAGTGAGCCGGGCTTCGAGCGTGGGCGTGTGTGGAGGGGTGCGCGAGGGAGTCCGTACGCTTTGCAAACGTGGAGTGCGCGAGGACATACCACACTTTGCACGCGCTTTTGCTTTCAGACGGTGGGGGGCCATACATGCGGCAGGCAGCAGGGTGCTTGCCGCGCGGTCGCTTTGAGGCTTGCGACACACACTTCACCACCACCACCAGTGGCAACTTCACCAGACTCTGATTATATCACCATGTGGCAGGCAGCGGGGCTGTGCACGGGCTCTTTGCTGGTCTTTTTTTGCCGGACAAAGCGAGTCGCGTGATGAGCACACTTCACCGTACATGATGGCGCGATCGGCGCGTGCACCCAGCGCCCAGCGGGAGCTCGATTGGTTTTCTGCCGCTGTGGGAGGGGGCGCCGCTGAAACATTGCACGTGGCCGACCTGTGGGGCAAGTTCATGGGAAAGTTTGCTCAGCAGCCCTTTTGGTGGTTTTTGTGGGCAGAAGGAGTAGAAGAAGTGGGCAGAGTCAAGTGCGCGTTGCTCCTGGCTACATTCACCGCAACTCCCGTGGTGAGGCATGGATATGCGACGTGCGGCAGAGGCAGAGTCTTGAGGTCCTAATGCCAGGCTAGTTGCTTCGGGCACGCACACCTGCGCTGCCTAGGCCAGCTGCACCTGTCCGGCTTGCGAAAAGTGTACACGTGGTCATTTTTGGTAGCGGGCAGGTTGGTGGCGCAGCGGGCGGTGCCAGACGCAGCTTAAGGAGAGGTGGCCAGGCTGTGTGAAAATAGTTGGGGCGGGGATGTATTCGGCTGTTGGACTCTTTTCTTAAACTGAGAGCGCTACATACTATGACTGCGTCGTCCGGGTGTTTAAACTTGTGGGGCTGTCCTCACAAGAGTCCCGAGGTTCAGTGGCTGCCAACTGTGGGCGAGTGGTTGTCATGTTAGCTAGCATTGCGGCAGCGTGAGAGAGAGGAACGCAGTGCTTACCGCAGCGTCCACACTACAGCCCACCTTTCACACAACATCATCGCCTTTCCGTGCCAGTGTGTTTGTGCCCGGCCGTAGGCTTGCCTTCATCTCCTCAATTGCAGCCACACCCTGGCATGCCCTCTCCGCTCTCTGCCGCCGCGGTTCCTTCAACACATTTCCCTCCCTTGCCCTTTTTGGCCTGCCGCCCTTTCCGTGGTGCGTGCACCGCCCGTGGGCACGCACGCGTGCGCGCGTCTCTGCCGCTCCCTTGCCCATGAGCCCCTGTTTTGCCTTCACCAAACAGGGAGCGGGGATGTGCGCGCACGCTCTTGCTTGCTGCCCCGGCGGTGGTGCCCATGATGTGGGTGGCAGTGCTGTTGAAGGTTGGCACCGTGGCGGCGGATGCAGAGGACTCTTTGCACAGTCGAGTACAGTGCTGCGCTGGGTGTGGTGGTGTTGGTGACTTCCATCAACTCAGGTGCTGCATGGTTCCAGATGTGATTCGACGTGGAACCAGAGCTTGGGGCGTTCATCACACACACCGTGGTCCAGTGAGGGTGACCTTTGTCCGTCCAAATCGTTATGTTGTTGTTGGGAGTGTGGGGGGCGGTCCGGTGCTGGTCGTGGTGCAATCATGTCATGTCGTGCGGCGGCGCGTGTTGCAGCTGCAATGGAAGGGGCAGAACGTTCCCACGGGAAAGGGAGAAGCTACCGGAAGCAGGTACAGGCGCACGCAGGCGCAGGCAGGACAAGGTGCAGCACAGGGCGTAGACAGGGCGCGCTGGATGTACAACTCAATACTTGGGACCCGCGCGGCCTCAGCCCACCCGACCGCTCCACTTCAGATAACGATACAACACTTCAGATAACGATAAACGACACGCAAAGGGTATTTGACAGTCTGGGGCAGAGAGCGCAGGCACACCGGTACTACACAGCCAGTGGTGGTACAACACGTCAAGGAACAACCCGTAAAAAATGCTGCCGCCTCCTCCCACACACAGGCTCGCACCCACACACAACTTGAATCACGCCACCAGTACGGCGTCTGTTTGTGAACAAAGCTCTGGCACTCTTTAGCGCTGGCCCTCCGATAGAAAGGGACACAAACAACTCTGGTAACAATTCAGCAGCGCCTGAACGTCCGCCGCCACGCTCCCTAGTCACGAATGTCACGTCGAACAGTGGTCACTGTGGCGTCGGCCGCTGAGCCACCATCTGCTCCCACTGCTTCGCTCAGCCGCCCGCCACACAACAGCCTGCTGCATCACCGTCCCCAGCTCTCCAGGATGGTGCTGCTGGCGCTGCCCAGCCCTCCTCCTGCTGCTGCTCCTCCTCCTGCCCCGTCACCACCGCCTTGCACGGTCTCGCACGTCAGCCCGTACACGCCAAGGCGCGCAAACTTGCGTGCCATGAGCCTGGCTGAGCCCATGAAGATGCGGGGGTACCTGAATGTGTTCACAAACACATCGCAGCACGCATGCAAAGTAGACATTTTGTCAGCAGTGGCACAAGATGGTAGGGCGAAGGCAGTCACAAACCGCGCCTGCAGGAGCTGCTGGGGCTGTCGCTCTTTGGCGTGGTCGCCACCGCTAGTGTGGCAGCACAAACACAGCTGTGACAACAGCAGCACAGCGAGCGTTGCTTGCATGCGATGGGCTGCATGTGTGCGCAACATCATTGAATGTGTGCGCAACAGCTGCACGAGCGCAAACAGCAGTTGGCTCTCGCACTCACTCCCAGACCAGCAGCTGCAGGTTCCGTCCCCGGCAGCCCTGACGCTCCAGGAACTCCACCACGGGCAGGAGCTCCAGGCGCTGCGTGCGCGTGTGCCGAGTTCTACATGTTGGTGCGGCCATCTCTGGCAAGCAGATGAGCATATAGGCAACACAGGCAGGTGTGCACGTGGCGGGTGCATGGCGCATGCACGGTGACGTCATGCAGGCGAGCTGACTGAGCCCCACCATCACACCACCTTTGCACTCGCCAAGGACTTTGTCAAGGTGGCAATTTGACTCGACCTTCTGACGCTGACGCTTGCGCGCTGCCATCCGGAGGGAGCTGAGCTGCTGGCTGGCCGTGACGTGAGAACACCGGCAAGAGGCAATCAACAGCCATGTGGCCAGGGGCTGGTCGGGAGCGCTACCGCTGTGACTGCTGTCTGGGGCTGGGGCTGCTTTGCAGTCGGCAGGCAGCGCAGAGAGCGAGGCGACGCACCACGTCCTTGCGCAGCAGGGTAGGGTAGTACTGGCAGAGCCTGCGGTGCGGTGAGCAGCGGGCGTTGCGGCAAAAAGCACACTCGTATGGGTGCCCTGGCATGCGCACAGTTGCTGATTAGCAGTGCAGCGAAACGCACGCAAGCAAAAGGGAGCAGCAGGCAAGAGGGAATGGCAGGCAAAAGGGAGCAGCAGGCAGAGGCTGGGAGGCCGTGTTCACATGGCAGGCTGAGGAGATCGTGTTCACCTGGCCCTGATGTCCTGGTCCCTCCACGAGAAGCCCTTGAAGAAGAGCACCACCTCGCCCGCCGAGAATATGTCGGTCGTGAGCACCTCGGGAGCCTCGCACATGACCTGCACACGGCACCGTCACCACCACCAGGCGACACTGTGAGCAGCACATGCTTCGAATAGCTTTTGCCCTGCATGGTGAGGCACTTGGCTCGCGTGCGCGTGCGGTACGTGAAGGCAGGCGTCCACCCTCCCCTGCGACGCACCTTGAGCTGCACCTCGTCCGTGACCTCGTATGACGTGAGGAAGTCGGTCCACGTCTGCAGCTGCGGGTTCAGAAGCAGTGTCGCGCTGTGCCGCTCGACCGCCCGCTGCAGGTGCGGCAAATCGGCGTCGCTGCGGCACAGCCCGGCCATGAGCCGATAGTTGGTCTGTGCCAGGTGCGTAAGAGAGGCCAGGCTGCTGCTGCTGCTGCTGCTGCTGCTGCTGGTGGACGCCTGCGCCAGCGCGAGCTGCAGCAGATGGTCCTCCAAGTGTGGAGGGCGGGCCATGGCTCGCGTCACGCTGGGTGATTCAGGCGATGTTGAGCCTGTTGGGGCCGTGAAGCCTCTGCATCGCACGGAGTGTCGTGTGGGGTTCTTGGGGTGGCGCTGGCCTGCAGCCTCCGCATGCCGCGCCAGCGCCATCTGGGTGAGGAGAGGTGAACTGCTGCGCTCCTTGTGTGCCCCCCCTGCGACGCCCGCGCCCCCCGCCCCGACGCAAGCCCCCGCCCGTGACGTGCAGTGCCTCCAACTCCTCCAGCCGCATCAGTATCCCCACAGCAGTCTCGCGGAGTCCCTGCCAGGCCAGTGTGGAGGTGCAGGCAGCGCTTGAGCCGAACATGATGAGGTGCTGCCCATCGGCAGCTCATTGATGCGACTCAGCGCGCTCCTCTGCATCACCTGGATGATAGCCATGGCATGGCTAGCCGTTCTCATCGTCTCGCTCTGGTCGGTCCTGGGCTCCTCGTCTGTATCCGCGGTGAGAGCTCGCAGAGGCCTCGAGGCACAGCGGCGAAGCGTCAGGAGCTGCAGGGAGCGGCCTGCCAGACCAGTGTGCGGGCCAGACGCTTGTGGCGGGGGGAAGGCGGGCTTCTAACAGCGTCTCAGCGCGCAGGAGTCCCCACAGTGTGCATTGGCCATGCTGCACGCGTTCAGGAGGAGGGGCCCTTGCGGTATGCGGTGCTGGTGGACGCCGGCAGCTCCGGCTCGCGCGTGCACGTGTTCAAGTACCGGCCGGCCGAGGATGGCCAGCACTACCCTGAAGTGCTTCTGCCCAGCCTTGAGAAGAAGGTGAGCCACCCAGTGCTTGCGAATCTGTCCTTGAGGTCCTCAGCACAGGGGCTGAGGAGGCTGCAGCGTGGTGGGCAGTCACTGCTCGTCCGCTCCAATCAGTGACTGTTTGCGGCTCTGCCACGTGCAGGTGACGCCGGGCCTGTCCTTCTACGCGCCCACTGGCACGGGCGCTGGCGAGTCCCTGGTGCCGCTGCTCCGCTTTGCCAAGGAGCAGGTGGGTGTGCACTCCACCAGCACCCCAGGGCCAGCCTCTTATGGTGGCAGAAGGCTTCCAGCAAGCTCCGATGGCAGCCCTCCCACCCAGACCGTGCAAACAGCTAGCAGCTGCGCCCACCTGGCCGCAACGCAGGCTCCTGAGCTCCCTGACTGCCAGCAACAGCAAACTGCACGCGCCCGATGCCGGCACAGCCTCAATCTGCCCCGACACACACACCCTCGGCGCGCTGTTGCTGCTCTGTACAGGTGCCAGAGCAGCTGCGTCAGACCACGCCCGTCTACCTCTTTGCCACGGCTGGCTTGCGCATGCTCCCCTCGGCGCACGCCCAGGCAGTGATGGAGAGCGTGCGCGACGCGCTGGCTTCGTCGGGCTTCCGCTTTGTGCCCAACTGGGCGCGGATCCTGCCGGGGGACAAGGAGGGGCTCTTTGCGTGGGTCGGCTACAACTACGCTGCCGGCACACTGCAGGTGTGCGAGTGAGAGAGAGAGAGAGAGCGCCTGCAGTGGGATGGCCACGTTGTGAGCACCAGGAGACGCGCAGGCAGCCCGGGCCACCGGACCCGCAAAGCAGCAACAGAAAGGCAGACGTCTGGCCACGCGCCCTAGCCCAGGGTCACGTGCTAGTGGGGTGGGAGGGGCGGGCCTCACGATGCCCAGGGCACCCAGAAGCGCCTCACGCCGCGTGAGGGCTGCATGGTTTGAGGAGCAGGTGGGGTCGAGGAGGGCAGCTAGCTAAGCCCATGGCGCTGCGCTTTTCACCAGCAGACGGGATGGAGGGAAAGAGCGGGGGCCATGAACCAGCAGAGGAGGTGGAACAGGGAGCACACCTTGTGCAGAAAGCAAGCGTGCTCGTGCTGCAAGAGGAAAGCTGCATGACGCTTCGGCCCGGCTGAAGGCATGCAACAAAAACAACAAAAACACTTGCTTCCTACACTCCCTGTCCTCTGCTTGCTGCCCAGCCGCGCAATTTGCGACGCAAGAACGGGACCCGGCAGCACACCACCCTTGCCTCTGGCCCGTTTGCCTCGCTCCCTCTCGCAGGCGCTGGCTGCGCGCGTCAAGGGCAGCACCAGGGGCGGCACTGCCGAGGCAGATGACGACGGGGACACCGGCGGCGACACCGGCGGCAGTTCTACGGGTCTCACGTCCTTCCCGCCCGCCACCGGCGGCACGTGGGGCGTGCTGGAGCTTGGTGGCGCGTCTATGCAGATCACCTACCTGCCGCGGGCGCCGGCGGTGCTGGATGACGCGTATGCGTCCCGCCTGCCTCTGCCAGGTGCGGTGCGCGGTGCGGGGTGGGTGTACGAGTGGGCGTGCAAAATTGCGAATGGACGAGCCATAGCCATATTACAAGAACGGGCCGAGCGGCGCAGACCGTGGACTGGGATGTGGGGCGGGGTGCGGTGGGGTGATGGCATGGGGCGGCGGCGGTAGCGTCTTGCCAGCGGTGCAGGCCCACCATGCCCTTCTGGCCGAAGCGCAAGGCGACCTACGTCTCCTCCATTTAGGGCCCCCTCACGCTGGGTCACGCTCGCGCAGCCACAGCAAGATGCAGCTCTCCCGCTGGCGTGGCTAAAGACGCGGTAGCAGGCGCCGCAGCTGGCCTTTAGGGGGGGCAGTCAGAGCTGACACGGTCCCTCTGAGGGCTTGAGGGCATGAGAAGCAGAAGCCTTACCATCAGCTCCCTGTGGCCAGCTCTTAATCATGGTGATGTGTCCGCTGCTTTTAGGTCTGGCCAAGCGCGCCGCGCTCTACACGCACTCGTTCCTCGGCTACGGTGCGGATGTTGCCTTCCGCAACGCCAGCAGCCTAAAGGACGCCTCTGGCACCAACCCCTGCCTGCCAAAGGGGTGAGTGCAGGAGCCCCGGCTGTTCTTCTCCTGCTTGATTGCATTTTGGCCGGGATCCTGTCTGGCTTGTCACGCTGACACTGTGTCAGCTTAAGCTGCTGCAGCACACATGGGCAAGAGCCTGACCAGTCCCTGTGAGCCTTTATCTGCGCAGGTACAAGCACACTGCAGGCGTGCCGGGCAGCGGCAACTTCACCGCCTGTGCCAAGATGTTGGAGGGGCTGCTGCCCCAGGTGGAGTGCAAGCACAAGCAGTGCTCCATCGGAGGGGAGTTCATGCCCCCTCTCACAGGCGAGTGTGCGCGAGTGGGAGAGCGTGTCAGCATGCTCAGCCGTTAGCATCATACTGCTGGTGGTGGTGCGGAGGAGCAGTTCAGCTGCAGCACTGATGATGATGGATGATGGATGAGCATTTCGTTGCCACTGCCAAGCCCCTGACCACATGTGCTGGCGAACCGCAAGCACGACTCACGCCAAGACGCACGCTGTGGTGTGTGCAGGCTTCTTCCTGGCCACTGAGAACTTTTACTACACCGCCACCCGCCTCGGCATGAAGCGCGGAGTCAACGCCTCCACCGCCACCACTGGCGCCGGCCACCAAGGCAGCGGCAGCGGCAAAGGTGGCGGAGGAGGCAGGCACAGGCACCGCCCCCCGCCTCCCGCGCCTAGCACCGAGTCAGATGTGGATGACACGCCGGCTGCTGGTGATGCGCCAGCGGAGCACAAGGGTGATAAGCAGCCGAGTGGAAGCGACAAGGGTGATGAGGGTGAGGTGGTGGAGGGTAACGAGGCGGATGGGAACGGGGAGGAGGGTGAGGGCGGGGTGGACGAGGAGGAGGAGGATGGCGGGGTGGGCGGGAGGAGGAGCCTGATGGGGAGCACCCGGGCGGGCGTGCGCGCCACGCAGGTGCTGGCGGTGCGGGCGCGGGCGCGGCAGGGCGGGCGGCGCAGGCAGCAGCGGCACGGCAGCGGCGCTGCTGCTGCTGCGGCGGCGGCGGCAGCGGCAGCAGGGGGCGGTGTCAAGGGGCACGGAGGAATGGCGATGGCCGGCGGTGGTGGTGGCGGCGGCGTCAGCACTGCGACAAGGGGAGGAGCGGGTGTGGTGGATGGGAAGGTGGTGGTGTTGCCTGGTGGTGGTGATAGGCAGTCGGCGGGTCTGGTGGGCGGGGGGCGGGGGGGTAAGAAGAAGCTTGGCAGGGCCCACGGGGGCAAGCAGCAGCAGCAGCAGCAGCAGCGTGTTGCTGCGCGGGCATTGCTTGCGGAGGGTGGTGACGGAGCGGCGGGTGGGGGCAACGGGACGTCAGCGCAGGGCGGGGAGGCGCAGGAGCAGGGGGGTGGGGGCAACAAGGGGGGCGTGCACGTCGCGTCGGTGGCGGAGCTTGTTGGGGCGGGCACGCGGTTCTGTGCGCGTCCTTGGTCGGAGCTGGAGGTGGACCTGGTGAATAAGAAGGGCGTGACTAAGGTAAGGGGAGCGAGGGGGACACGCTGCTGGCACATTGTGCTTGGGTGTGGACTTTGCCTGGCAGGGAGTGCCGGCAGCACAGTGGCAGGGGAGGAGCAAGCAGCGCACCAGCAGAGCACGCAGGGAGGGATGTGGTGGCTGTTGCGTGTTGAGATTCACACTAAGAGCTTATTCTTATATCAGCCAGTTGCGGATGACGAAGGTGACCACTGTGTGCGTTCCGTGCAGGAGTATGCTATCAAGACGTGCTTCAGCGCCGCCTACGCCTACGTGCTGCTGCACCACGGCTTCCACTTTGACGACACCGACAAGCAGCTTGTCTTCTCAAACATGGTGCAGGTGAGATGAGAGGTTGCACGGTGTGATGTGTGTGTGCACGCATGTACTCGCACACACATAGTGTGAGCTTGCCCTGCTTGGGTCATCCCAACAGATCCAAGTATGGCATTTGGCATCACAGCCACCGCACCCAGGTACAATTGGGCAGCCAACTGCATGCTCAGGCCAGCCAACGAGCGGAGTCCAACGGCACTGCATGATGGACCCCGAACTCTCGTGTGTCCACACTGTGCAGGCGCTTCCTGATGGCGCCCCTAGGGAGGTGAACTGGGTTCTGGGCGCCCTCATCGTGCAAGTGGTCAACTCTGCCGCCCGCAACGGCGGCGGCGGCGGGGCCGCGCGCGCGCAGGAGGCGTCCGCCGAGGAGGGCACCCGCAGGCTGTCCATGGCGGTGTTGGGCGTGGTCATCTGCGTGGGGATGATTGCGGGGGCGGCGTGGGCGTTTGGCGCGTGCGGGAAGAGGGGCGGGGAGGGAGAGGGGGATGTTGAGGCCAACGGGGAAGAGCAGGCGCGGCTGGTGCCGGGCGCAGCCGCTGCCCAGCCGCAGGCCGCTGCTGTTCCAGCTGGGAAGCAGCAGCAGGGGGCTAGTGGTGGTGCTGGTTTGACGGCGGCGGTGAAGGCGTGGTGGTCGGGCGGGTACATGGCGGTGAGCAGCCAGCAGGAGGGAGCGGCTGTGGCGGCAGGCAGCGGCAGGAGTGGCGGGCAGGCGGCGCTGGCCACGCAGATGGCGCAGCGGTGATCGGCAGATGTAGACAGACGAGATTATGGCAATTCGTGACTGCGTGCGGCGCGTGACCTCCATGTGCAACGAGTAAACGTGGCAAGGCTCCCAAGGTCCAGGTCAGAGCAGGACCACCTGCAGCAAGACGAGCGCAGGCAGCTGTGCGCTCTGCTGCGTGCTCCATCGTGGTTGCTGCAATGATGCTGCCACGCCTCGCCCCAGCAGCAGCGCCGGCGCTGCAGTCCCTGGCGGGCAGCCTGGCGCACGACTTCAGCTCCAGGTGAGCGCGCGCTTCGTGCAGTCGCAGGGCGCATCGCGCAGCGTGGCAGGCTCTGGCACTATGCGCGATCCCCACTGTCGTGGCACGCGAGCGCGAACAGTGGGCGTGCGAGGAGCAAGAGCGTGCAGAGGGACACAGCGCGCAGTGCGTGGTGCTGTCCGATGCACCTGCGGGCCTGCGAGCAGCTCTCCAGGCGCTGCAAAGCGCATCGACGCCCCTGCCCCATCTGTGCAGCGTGTTGAGGACGCTGAGCACGGCCGCGCCAGCAGCATCGTCACCTCCACCGCCCCCGCAGAAGACCAGCTTCGGCGGACTCAAGGACGAGGACAGAATCTTCACCAACATCTACGGGCGGCACGACCCGTTCATGCAGGCGCGTGCCACGCCCACGAGCTGCGGCGACAGCACCAGCAGCGCGCCACGATTGAGCTGGCCCGCATCGCAGCGCAGCGCCGCAGGGACCGGGCTCGACGCGCCGGCACTTGCGCTACTCCGTGCACGCAGGGCGCCGAGAAGCGCGGGGACTGGCACCGCACCAAGGACATCCTTGTCAAGGGCAGGGACTGGATCATCGACCAGATGAAGGCCTCTGGGCTCCGCGGCCGCGGCGGCGCAGGCTTCCCCTCGGGCCTCAAGTGGTCGTTCATGCCCAAGGTACGCTCCTAGCAGCGTGCAGCGTGCAGTCAGCCCTCATGCCATGGCCAGCGCACGCTGACGGGTTGCCGGGGTGCACCCGCGTGCCGCACACTTGCAGTCGACACCAGACGGCCGTCCGTCGTACCTGGTGGTCAACGGCGATGAGTCCGAGCCAGGCACCTGCAAGGTCCGTTCAAAGCAGGCGCTGGAGCGCAGGGAGCCTCCACGATGCAGCAGCCACAGCCGCTTTGGAACCAGCAGCGCGTGATGGCGGGGCCGCAACAGACACTGCGGTCCACGCAGCGTCAGTGGGGCGGTGTCAGCGGGAGCAGGGCAGCTGCAGCACTGTGGGAGGGGGCAGGTGTGTCTGGAGTGTGGGATATGCAAGCAGGTGTGCTGTGTTGTGTGCTGGTGGTGCGTTGGTGTGTGCAGGACCGGGAGATCATGCGCCACGAGCCACACAAGCTGGTGGAGGGGTGCCTGGTGGCGGGCACGGCCATGGGCGCACGCGTCGGGTACATCTACATTCGGTGAGCGGCACACGGTCAGGTCTCAGCTTGCCAGAGCAGCCACACACGCCACGCGTGTGTGGCGCGGCACGGATCAACGGTGGTGGCAGCGGGGTGACGCAGCAGGGCCAGAGCACCCTGCGCGTGACGCGATGCCATGATGCGCGTGACGCGATGTTGGGGCATGTGCTGCTGCTGCTTCTTATGCGTGTGTGCGTGCCCACGTGCGTATGCTCGTGCAGTGGCGAGTTTGTTGCCGAGCGCAAGGCCGTGGAGCGCGCCATCCAGGAGGCGTACGCCAAGGGCTACCTGGGCAAGAACGCGTGCGGCAGCGGCGTGGACTTTGACCTGTTTGTGCACTTTGGCGCCGGGGCGTATATTTGCGGGGAGGAGACGGCGCTCATTGAGTCGCTCGAGGGCAAGCAGGGTGAGCGTGAGGGGGCCTTGGGCAGAGGGAATGGCGTCTTTTCTGCAGAGGAGGGCCTGAAGCACAGGCAAGGGCATCTTCATTCGGCAGGAGGGTAAAGCAGAGGGAAGGGCGTCTTCTATGCAGGAGGGACTGAAGCAGAGGGGAGGGCGTCTGCAGGAGGAACCTGAGGAGGGGCAAGGTTTGATGTACAAGCAGTAGCCAGTGGCGGGGCCGCGCTAGTGCAGCAGCCACGCGCCTCTGCATGCCTCACCACGCTGATGCTGTGCTCACCCATCAGCACGTGCGATGCCGTGCGTGCATGCGCAGGCAAGCCCCGGCTCAAGCCCCCCTTCCCTGCCGGCGTGGGCCTGTACGGGTGCCCCACCACGGTGACCAACGTGGAGACGGTGGCCGTCAGCCCCACCATCCTCCGGCGCGGGCCTTCGTGGTTCTCATCCTTTGGCCGCAAGAACAACGCCGTGAGTCTTTTGAGATGGGCTCGCTGAGCAGCACGGGGCCAAGCAACACGCTGGCGCTGCCACGAGCGCCACCAGAGTCTGCCAGAGTCTAGTGAGAACGTCAGACATGGCGGGGCGTACGTTTGTGTGTGTGCGCAGGGCACCAAGCTCTTTTGCATCAGCGGGCACGTGAACCGGCCCGTGACGGTGGAGGAGGAGATGTCCATCCCACTCAAGGAGCTCATTGAGAAGCACGCCGGTGAGCGACTCAAGTGCCAAGTGAGGCACGAGTCAGCGGCAGTGGTCTGCAGTGCCAGCCAGCCAGGCTTATACAGCAAGCCGGCAGCCCGCGAGCCCGCGATCAGCAGAGCTCACCAGCCAGGCAGGCATGTCCAACCCGCCCAAACAGCACTGCCCTTTGCGTGCTCAACTCGTGCCGATGGCGTGCCGTCATTCTTGCACAGGTGGCGTGCGTGGAGGGTGGGACAACCTGCTGGCCATCATCCCCGGCGGCTCATCAGTGCCCATGCTGCCCAAGAAGGTGCGTAGCATGCGGTGCTTTTGACGCTCTCTGGTCTGGAGAGCAGCAGTGGCAGCTGTGAGTTGTTGCTCACCTGGTGCGTCTTTGCGCTTTGCAGCATGGCGCTCCCACCCTGTCATCATCATTATCATCATCACTGCATGGCGTTCACGGCGGGTGTCATGATGCTGCAGCCGTCACAAAAGATCGCCAAGCAGGCCGTCGACCGAGCCCCTGTCAGAGTGGCGTAGTGATTGACATCTGTCGTCTCTCGTCCCGCTGTTTGTCATCATTACCATCATCATCACCATCATCATCATCATCATCATTGCATGGCGTTCACCGCTGTGTGTGACCCTGCAGGTGTGCGACACGGTGCTCATGGACTTTGATGCGCTCAAGGCTGAGATCAGCGGCCTGGGCACTGCCGCCGTCATCGTCATGGTGCGTGGGAGGCGCTTGCTTGCATATGTGGGCACAGCCTTGCAGTGAGTAGCGTACACGCGCCTGTCCTACTGTGAGCACTAACCTTAGCCCTGCCAATGCACGTATGCACTGCGCAGGACAAGACCACGGACCCCATCGACGCCATCATGCGCCTGTCGTACTTTTACAAGCACGAGAGCTGCGGGCAGTGCACGCCGTGCAGGGAGGGCACCGGCTGGCTGTACGACATCATGCACCGCATGCGCGAGGTGAGGGCGTGGCACGCGCACGCGCACCTCAGCATGCTCACGGTGTTCGCTCTTTCTGGGCTGTCTTGCCAGGCCACGCAGCTGACTTTCAGATGAGTGTTGTTTGTTGCGCGTCAGCCTGCACCAGCCAGTGTGTGAGGTCTTGATTAGCAAGCGTTGAGGGCGCAGGACGCGCGCGAGAGGGGGCTGCCATGCTGCACACCTCCTGAGAGTGGTGTGTTGCTTGGTCGTGCCGCGCTGTGTGGTGCGCAGGGCGACGCGCGAGTGGAGGAGATTGACATGCTGTGGGAGGTGACCAAGCAGATTGAGGGGCACACCATCTGCGCGCTGGGAGACGCGGCTGCCTGGCCCGTGCAGGTGAGCACGTGCCTGGCAACGCGCTGAAAGCCTGCTCACCACCCTTTGCACCCAACCCAGGCTGCAGGGATGTGCCAACACGTGCCACCCTGCCTAACAGCTGCAGCTGTTTGTCTCTGATGGTAGCGATGGAATGGGTCAGGCATCCTGATGCTAGCGTTTTGTGCCGTCCATTCCATAATGACTGCAGGGCCTCATCCGGCACTTCCGCCCCGAGATGGAGAACCGCATCAAGAACGCAAAGCGTGAGGCCATCGCGGCGGCATAAGCCCTTCTCTGTCCCTTTTCGCCGCGCTGCCTTGGAAGCCCTCGGGTGGCCGGCCCGCTGGCCTCTACCACCACCACCACCACCACTTCTCATCATCGTGTTCTATGCTCGCACAGAGAGAGTTTGGGCTTGATCATCTCCCTGCGTGCCTCTCTTCTCTAGGATCGAGGACGGAGGGCTGGATAACTTGTATTTGCAAGGTCTGTGGCAGGTGACGCGCACTCGGCAGCAACTGCAGTCCGACGGTTGAGCATACCACAGGAGTCCGACAGAGCAGTGTGGGTCAGCAGGCTTGGACCCAAGATCAAAGTGAATGCACACTGTCTCTGGAAGAGAGAGGGAGACTGATCAAGTCAATGCGAACTGATGATCCAGCCAATCATCTACAGGACTAACATCGGTACAGAGCAAGCAGGCGCTGCATGGCTGGCTGCTCAGGCCTCAGCGTAGAAGGTGAGGAATGAGGAGAGCATGATGTAGGCGTTGGAGTCGTCCTCTGGGTGGGGCGTGGCGCCCTGGTACTGGCCCTGGTAACTGAGCTCAGTGGGCAGGCCCTCGTGCGACACCAGGTCAGTCACGTCCACCAGCCACGGGGCCACCTGCACACACGGCGTCATGAGTGGTAGAGGTCAGTGGGAGCTGGGTCCAGCACCACGCTCAGGCCGGCAAGCATCTATACGCTGCAGACGGCTGCAGACGGTGCCGCCAAGGCCAGGCAGTCCCACAGCTAACCCTAGCCCTAACCCTAAGGCGCGCACCTGCTGCCCGTCGCACCAGCCGTTGCGCCCGTAGAACCAGGTCCCGCGCTCGTTGGGCACGGCGCCCTGTGGCACGGCGGCGGTGCAGCCCCACGTGGTGCCCGCTGTGTCAAAGCTCACGGAGCGCTCCACGCCGTTGACGGTGAAGACGTGGCGCGTGGGGCAGAACTCGGCGCCTGCGCGTGCACACACAAATGCCATGAGATGGCGTCACAGTCGTTGGTGGCTGGTCCGCCCGCTGGCCATGAGAGTGCTTCCAACTGGAAGCAGGTCTCTTACAGCTGAAACAGACTGTGGGGACTTGGAGCAGCAAGTAGTCGTCACCCTAGCAAGGTTCTGCTAGCCTGTGGTGTGGCTGGACTCACAGTTGTTCCAGTCACTTCCGTGCCCGGAGATGATGGCCATGATGACGGCCCTGACCGCCCCTTGAGGAGTCCGGATGTGCAAGGCGGGCCGGTCGTTGTATGAAGCATTGAACGCGCCGCCCTGCACGCACAGCATGCGCAGCGCCACCTATGAGCACCTATGAGCACAGCGCCCACTCACGCATCACCACCCGGTGCAGACTGTCAAATCGCACCGCATGAGCCTCGTACGAACACAACGGCCTCACCTCGAACAGCTGCATTGTGTGCGTGGGGATGAGCTGCGTTAGCGGTGCCGCCTCGCGCAAGTTACCCGCCGCAAGTGCTCGTGGCAGCAGGCCACCCCGCCCGGTCCCCGGCCTTGCCTCCTCTGCCTCCTCTCCCCTGTCCAGGGCGTCATCCTCGTCCACCGCGCCGTCGCCCACGCCGCCGCCCACAAACACCCGCATAGCCTGCTTGACGCTCCACGTGGTGAACTGCAGGAAGATGCTGTGCACCGTGCTGTGCACGCTGAGGCTGCCGCCCTGCCCGTCGGAGAGCTCCACCGCGTGGGAGGTGCGCTGCTCGCGGGCCTGCACCTGGTGCTGCACGTGGTGGGTCTCCACCGTCGCCTCCAGCACGTCTTGCTGGTCGTCCTGGCCGTAGGTGACGTCTTCGTACGCCTCGGCGTGCTGCTGCTGCTG
>QAXK01000709.1:0-15921 GCA_004335735.1 Chlorella sp. KRBP
GTCATCATCATATCATCATTGCATGGCGTTCACGACAGGTGTGATGATGCTGCAGCCGTCACAAACGGGGCTTCAAGCCGCAGCAACAAAGGCAGCACGGATCAGCAGCGAGGGAAGATTAGGCACCATCCCAAGGCACCAACGATCTTACTGTCCTGTGCTGCAGACCGAGGTGCCCGAGGCTGACGTCCGCAAGGCTGAGCTCATGACCCAGGTGAGCAAACCTGTGTGTGCGTGTAGCTTGCAAACAGGGCTTCAGGCCGCAGATAACAAGCAGCCTGTTTCCGCGCTGCAGCCAGCGCGAGCTCCTGTTGACGAGTCACCTGAACGGCACGTCAAACCTCCCCACAGCCACCACAGCCGCGCGGCAGCGCTGACAGCGTGCAAAGCGCCCCGAAACCACTCCATCGTCCATATTGTAACCACTCTGTCGTCCATAACCACTCTATTGTCCATCCTCTATCGTCCAATTGTGCTCTGGCGGCGGTGCAGGTGTCCAAGGCAGCATCCACCAAGCGCATGATTGTGGTGCTCGTGTCGGAGCTCGTCAAGAGCCTCATCACGCCGATCCAAGCGGCCAGATACGTCGTGCACGCGTGAGTAGGGGCCGCACAGTCCGCTCTTGGCGTGCTTGCGTTGTGCTGGTATGACGCTCGTGTGATGCTCTTGCCATGCTTAGCGCAAGCTCTTGTGGTGCTCATGCCACGCACACGTTGCTTGTTCTCGCTGCTACTCCGTGCTGCCTTGGTGGATGCGGCCTGAGGCCCCGTTTGCAAGCTACACACACACGCGCACACGTTGCTTGTTGTGCGTGCAGGCACCCCTACGTCCCCTCGGACTACCACACGGTTGCATCATACGTTTACGTGTCACGATTGCACCTCTTGTGCCGCGCGCAGGTACCCCTACATCCCCTCGGCGTGCTACTTGGTGGAGGCTGCGGCTCGCCTGCCCATGCCGCCCGCCTCACGCAGCGCCGCACCGACCAGCTCCCTGACGCTCTAGCCACAAAAAGTGTCCAGCTCTTGACGCCCCAGTCCACCTGCCCACACCAACCCCATCATGTGGCGCTAGCACTGGGGACCTCATGACGCTCCAGCTTGACAGCCGTGGCTGATCGCCGGCCAGTGCGCCAGCGCCATTGTTTCGTTGTCCGTTGAGCCAGAGCTTCCTTGGGGGCAGTGGGAGCGCTTTTCTCTCTCTTTGTACCTTGTTCTCATACAGAGCCGCCGCGTCCCATCAGCAACTGCACCTCTGCTTTGCATTTGCATTGCTGGGGCAGCGGCCTGAAGTCCTCGCATGCAGGGGTGCTCGGCGCATGGGAAACGCGCCCTTGGGCTGGACCCTTAGGGCGGTGCCATTAGGGAGGGTTTTGCATGGTACCGTCCTGCAGGCAGTCTGCCAGGAGCTGGGGCAGTTTGAAGCACTGTGTCTGCAGCTCCAGTTTAGAAAACAGGGGAGCGCTGTGGGGGTGATCCAAACATGTACTAGACGGCAGTTTGCCGTCAACTCATCAACGAGCAGAGAAGCTGTCTGATGCTGCTGTGCGCGTGCGTGCCCAGCAGAGTGTCCAGTGAAGTCACACTAGAAGAAGGAAGCGGCGCGGTTGTGCTGCGCGCCACGTGCGCACGGGCTCTGCCCATGCCCTGGTGTGCGTCTTGTCTTGCTTTGATATCGTATCGTATCTTTCGCGCCACGCTTGCACGCGCCGTGCTGCTGCGCTCTCTTGCTGTCCTTACGGCACGGATCCCAACCCATTCTGCCCTTGGTGCCTTGGCGCGGCGGCAGCCTGCCCCAACATACAAGCAGCACACCCGTTGCAGTTCTTGTATGGGCATGGCATGCCATGCAAGCCCCTCTCGTACACCCACCCACCAACGTCAAAATGCTCACCCAGCCTGCTCACCTAGCCAGGATCATCGTTGTTGCTTAAAGCAGTGGAGGCCTATGACGCTGCTTGCCCTCGCGCATCCCTTGCCAGCAGCTTGATAGAGCTTGATGGCGGTCATCACTGTCGATGGGCGCCTCGTTTAGGACTCCTTTGCGTCAGGCTGGCTAGCACATCCCTCGCCGACTTCACACTCTTGGCTTACCTTGGGGCAGGTTTGCTGGGGTGCCGAGGGCGTGCGCTCTGTTGCGCACGTGATGGTGCACCTGTGTTAGGGGCACTTTTCCTTGCATCATGATGGCATCGAGGAGGGAGGGAGGGAGGGAGGGAGTCCTTGGGGCAGGTTTGCTGGGGTGCTGAGGAGCGTGCGCTCTCCTCGGCATACGTGATGGTGTATCTGTCTTAGGGGGTCTTTTCCTTGCATCATCCGCAGGGAGTCCTTGGGGGCAAAAACTGGGGTGCTGAAAACCGTGCGCACTTTCTGCCTGCACCTCACGTGCTGGCAAGACTCTGCCGCTGTTGTTCCTGTTCTTCAAGCGCTGTGTTGATAGTTCCCATGTGAAGCGAAACATCTGAAGCTAAGCATCTGCTACCCGTGCTGCAATCTGCACCTTGTACAGCCGAGGCGCTTGCAAACGGGACTTCAGTCTGCAGCATCCAGACTGTTGAAAGACAGTTGTTGAAAGGACCGCTCAGGAACTAGCAGCGGCAGCAGCGAGGCAATTTAGAGCATGGCAGCAGCGGCATGGCAGCGGCATGGCAGCGGCATGGCAGCGGCATGGCAGCGGCATGGCAGCATGCGTGCATGGCGGTGCATGGCAGCATGCGTGCATGGCAGCATGCGTGCATGGCAGCATGCGTGCAATCACGTCGAGTAGCATTGAGAGCACCAATAGGAACAGCACGGCGCTACAGCCCCAAGCACATGGGCCACACAGGCTCCTACAGCTAGCATCTACGCACGGCCTCAACTGCAGTAACAAGCCTCTCAAGTAGCCCAGAGCGGACGGACCAGAGTGTACACGGGCGGCAACCCACAGCAAAAAGTGGAAGTTTCTCACGGCGGGCTCCGCAAGGGCATGGCAATGGCGGCAAGCTGGGCCTCTCCTGCCGGCCTGCTCGGCCTCTCCTGCTGACCTGCTCGGCCTCTCCTGCTGGCCAGCTCGGCCTCTCCTGTCAGCCTCTCCTGCTGACCAGACGCGATGTGATTCGTACATTCCTGATCAGTACAGTCCCTCAACCAGGAACTGCTCGCCGGCAAAGGCGCCATAGATCTGCTCCGAGGTGACCACCGACCCGCGCACCGTGCGCCCATCGCCCTGCACAGCCGACACACGCACAAACGTAGCACCACCCGTTGGACACGCTACATTCTGCACACATCCTTTCACAAGCTGCAGCCTGGTGCTGACTGGCACCCGACCTGGCAGCTGCACACCCTGGCCGTTGCGGTTGTTCCCTGCGCAACAACCGCAACGTGTCGCCCCGCACCTGCGCGCCAGCGCTAGCGCTGCCGTTGCCACCAGCACTTGAGCGCATGCGTCCGTACATCTCCTCAACCCTGTACACAGCGAGGTGACAGCCAGCACCCAGCCAGCAAAGCGTCGAAGGGCATGACCTCGCACAGCACGTCAGGGTATTCCCTCTCCCAACGCATCACTGTGGCAAGGCGTCCCTTCCCTCCTCTTCGTCCTCTGCTCCTGCCCCTTCCTTCCTCCCATCCAGCCCCGTACGCGCACCACTGCGGCGAGGCGTCTCCTCTCTTGTCGTTCAGCAGCTTGAGAATGCGCGCCGCCGTCTCCTCCACTCCGCGCAGCGTCACGTCCAGAATCGGCCAGGCAGGGTTTGAGGCGTACAGCTTTTGAGCATACAGCAGCTCACCGTTGATCTTCTGCACGGCACGAAAAGGTCACAGATCACAGACCACACGACTGTCTGCCTGCTTGACCAGTGTGTGAGCTCAGTGCGCGCTGTTCTGTTGACTTAAGCTGCACTGCGGCACTGGGCACAGGACTCCTCTGCAATCATTGACGCCTTCAAAGGACAGCCCATGAGGCAGGAGCATGCCATAGCATTAGATCTCACCTGGATCTCTGCGTAGTCGATTGGCACTCCAAAGTCCTTGACACCCATCATGCCCACGCGGTTGCGCCGGATGCTCAAGAGCACCTGCACATGCACACACACACGCACACGGGTGAGGGAGGTATAGGCAGAGCAAGTGGCCATCACATGCAGAGGACACCATGCACAAATTGTGCACTGGCGTGAACTCTGCTTGACGAGGCCTGCCTGGCGATCCTTGGTGACGGCTGCAGCGTCATGACACCTGTCGTGAACACCATGCAATGATGATGATGATGATGACAGTGATGCACAAAAAAGCCAATGACGGCTGGAGCGTATGTGCAAGCCGCCCGCCCATTTGCCACCTCACTACTCACGTTGGGGTCGATGGTGAGGCCCACGATGCGCGTCTGGTCAATCGTGTAAAGCTCCTTGGGGAGGGGGATGCCCTGCACTAGCGGCAAGTTGGCCACCTGCACACGCACCCACACACACACTCGCATTCCTTCACTTCAGGCAGCTACTCTGCGCCTTCAGTCCAGGCAGCTGCACTGCGCCTTCAGTCCAGGCACCTACTCTCCGCACAGCGGCGGGCCACCCAGGCGAG
The DNA here is from genome assembly GCA_004335735.1 of Chlorella sp. KRBP. Classification (NCBI taxonomy): domain Eukaryota; kingdom Viridiplantae; phylum Chlorophyta; class Trebouxiophyceae; order Chlorellales; family Chlorellaceae; genus Chlorella; species Chlorella sp. KRBP. The sequence continues at coordinate 4,563 of QAXK01000709.1, forward strand.
ACACCACCTGCACACCCACCACCTCCCACTCTGAACACCTCCCACAAGAGGGCCTGCACCCTGCAGCCTCCTGCCACACCTTGTAGCCCCTCTGGCCCAGGAAGATGGACAGTGGCGTCTTGCCACCTCCCACAAGAGGGCCTGTGCTCTACACAAGCCGCCCCTGCAGCCTCCCCTTGCCGCACCTTGTAGCCCCTCTGGCCCAGGAAGATGGACAGTGGCGTCTTGCCACCTCCCACAAAAGGGCCTGTGCTCTACACAAGCCACCCTCCAGCCTCCCGTGGCCGCACCTTGTAGCCTCTCTGGCCCAAGAAGATGGACGGAGGCGTCTTGCCACCTCCCACAAGAGGGCCTGTGCTCTACACAAGCCACCCCTCCAGCCTCCCGTGGCCGCACCTTGTAGCCTCTCTGCCCCAGGAAGATGGATAGAGGCGTCTTGCCGCACCGGCTCACCCCCAGGATCAACAGGTCAGCGTGGCGCCACTCCTCGGGCCGAGCGCCGTCGTCCATCTTGCGCGTGTACTCCACTGCGGTCCAGTACAGCAAGCGGTACAGTAAGTGGTACGCACAAATCAAGCATCATGTGCGTGGCTGAGCAGGTGTGCAGGGCCAGGCGGCTAGGTGGCAACAGGGGCAAGGAGTAGCGCAAGCCGCATGCTGCATGCCCCAACCCTAACCCTAACCCTAACCCCAGCCTCACCCGCTTCTATGAGCTTGAAGTAGTCCTCGGTGAGCACCGGGCGGCGGCTGGAGTGCGACATGGGCACGCCGCTACGCTCGGCATCCAGGTGCTGCTCCATGTGGTCCTGTATACACAAGTATATCCACACCGAGGGAGGATAGGGCCTAGGGCCTGAGCGACGTGAGCGGTGCGACGGGTGCAGCACCACTTCCATGCCAGAGTCAAATGTGCTTGCTTTGGCGACGATCTGATGTCGGGGCACATAGGGGTGCGCAGGTGCTATGCTCTGCTACTGGCAGCTGCCAGCAGGCTGCGCTCACCAGCAGATGGCTGCACAGGTCGACGCTGTGATGCCGGGGCACAAGGGTGCAACAGATCGCAGGCAGACTTGTCGCAGGTGCTGTGGCTGTGCTGCTGAGCTGCCAGCAGGGTTGTGCTCACCAGCAGATTGCTCCACAGGTCGACGTTGCGCACGCTCATGAGCTTGCATGCTGTCTGCACCGCCTTGAGCGCTGCGGGGTTGACCTGCAGGGGCACAACATCGCAGCTTTGCACAGCCAAAGCGTGAGTAGCTGCAAGCCCACAGCATGCTGCAGCCACAACCACCGCATGCACAGCCAGGCCTGGGCAGCGTGCGCACCCTGTCGCTGCTCTCAACGCCACCAGCACACGCATTGTGGCAGTCTGTGCACACAACAAGGGCCTGCCTTCCTCCTCCTGCATGCCGCGTGCACCCGCAAGCCCTCACCAGGGTGTAGACCACCACGGCGTCCCTCTCCGTCCCGCATGCACCTGCAAGCCCTCACCAGGGTGTAGACCACCAGGGCGTCCTCCTTTGCCGCCGTCTCCACGATCTTGTACGCCTTCTTCTCGTCCTCCACGAACCTGAACACAATGATGGTGGCCGGTGCCGCCTGCATGCACAGACAGCAGCTGGGTGAGTGAAGCAGCCTTCTTCTCATCCTCCACAAACCTGAACACAATGGCAGGTGCCGCCTGCCATGCAGCAAGCGGCCAGGGCAACAAGATGAGTTGCGCCGCGCTAATGTGCACGCTGGGTGGCACCTGGCGCTCTGTACCATGCAAACTGCAGGATACTGTGTACCAGGCACGCCAAGAGACGGAGGGATGCAGAGGTGGCTGCGTCGCCGCCACTCGACCGCAAGGCCGAGGGGGCGGCGGGGGAGCTGCTGGGGGTAACTTGATGATGATTACCTATGCTCATCTGCTTGCCAGAGATGGCCGCGCCAGATGCAAAGCTCGACACACACTCGCCTGCTTGAAGCACAGGGCGAACTGGTTGAGCGCGGCGCGGACGGTCCGGGCGGCGCTCTCACCTGCACCCACGAATGCACCACACATGGGCGAGGGCTTAGTGGGAGGGCTAACCCAACCCTAACGTAAGGTGTCAGACCTGATGCCTGGGCTTGTGGCCCGGCAACAACAACAACAACGGCCAGAGGGTTGCGTCAAGCACATCACTGGCCAGATCGGACCCTGCCCCAGAACGCACCCGTGCAGTCCGAGATGATGAATATGGGCTTGGGCATGACGCACTGACCCTCCTGGTCCACACTCTGCTGCCCTCCCTCCGCGCCCTGCTGTCCCTGGTGCTGCTGTTGGTCGAGACCGCTGTTGGTGGCCAAGGCGTGCGCCAGGGATGTGCCGCCGCCCAGCCCTGCCGCCCAACCAGCAGAGCCGTTGAGGGATGGTTGGGGCGCGGACGGGGCCTCCCTGCGGCAGCGGTGTGTGAAAGCTAATCACGGATGCTGAAGGTGCATGCACTGCACGAGCGGACTGGGCCTCCCTGCGGCAGCGGTGTGTGTCGTTTCGCTGCATGTTGCCGTCAGCCGGGCATGGCTGATTGGCATTCCAGGCAGGTCACTGTGTGTGCATCGGAATGCAAACTACGCATGCTGAAGGTGCCTGCACCGCACGGGAGGGAGCTGCGGCAGGCACCCGAATTGTGCCGTTTTGCGATTGCCTGCACACTGCCGACCTCACAGACGATAGAGCGGTCTCGCCCCGCGCCAACGCACAGCTGTCCATACTCACAGCGACCCAGAGGGAGACAGCGTGCTGCTGGCACTGGCTCCAGTGCCGCCGTTGCCACGTGCTGCTGCGTGTGCCGCCGCCGCGTCTTCCTCGTCGATGGATGCACTTGAAGAAGAGCTGCCGCTGCCAGAAGGGCTGACCTGCGGCCACACGCATTGGTTGCAACCTCTGTCCACGCCCCTCTCCTCGCCCATAGGCCTACCTGCAACTCATGGCCACTGCGACCATCAGTGCACCTTGCCAGCTGTGACCACACGCCCTGCCACCCCTCAGCTGCCATCAGCGCGCCAAAGCACGCATGCCCGCCCTCACCCGCAGCAGTCCCGCGCCGGCCGCCATCGCCGCCATCCGCTTCGACTTCTTGAGCGTCCTTTTCCTCGGCGCCGGCATGCCTCCCGCACCGCTGCCGCTGGACGATGCTAGGCTGGCTCCCACTGCGACCGTGCCGTTGCCACTGGTGGAGGTGGAGGGGCCGCCGGTGGGTGGGTGGAGCGGCGGCGGGCGGTTCCGCGCCATCTGCAGCTTCCTCGCCGCTAGCATGTCCTGCTGCGCCATGCGCATCAGCTGCAGCTCCATGTTCTCGCGGCGTGCACGGAAGGCCTCCTCCTCCGCCCGCACCTCTTCCACCATACGTCTGAGAGAATCGGCGTTCGGCTGTCCGCCTGCCACGGTGCTGCCATCCAGGGAGGCGTCGGGCGCGGATGAGAGGTCTTCGTTGAGGTGCTGGTGGTGCTGATGGCTGCTCTGGCATGGGGCGCAGCGTCGGTGGGCGCCAGGCGGTGGGTGCAGCGGCGCCAAGCGGCTGTGCATGCAACACCGGCTGTCTGCAGGGTGGCTGAGCTTGACCTGCCGCATCCTGCTGCCGATAAGGAGCGCGATGAGCTGCGGGGCCCCATATGGCGGTGAACTTTGTCCATGCCCTCAAGACACACACGACAAGACAGGATCACCGCACACAGCACCGCTGCGCGCACAGCACCGCTGCTGGCGCAGCGATGGGCGCACCCGATCGCAGGGCGCTCGCGGAGGCTGGCAGGAAGAAGGTAGGCACGCAAACCAGCGCCTCAGCAGCAAGCACTCCGCCGTGCAATTGCGACTGGTGCACTACCACTGTAGTCCTCGCAGCGTGCTGCACGTCTCGAAGCGCCAGTCGCTGCCGACAGACTCGGGACACGCAGCGCGAGCAGCTCAACTCAGGAGCTGCAGCGCGCTGCACAGCACACGCACTGACAGCGTGCTGGTGCTGCTGTCGCCCCTCCGCTCTGCACAGCTCGAGGAGTTCCGCCGTGCCAAGGCGTCAGGCACCACCACCTCCAGCAAACCACAAGGAGCAGGTGCGTGCGCTGCAGCAGGTGCAATGGCACGCTGCGTGCTGCACGACAGCAGCTTGGTATGGGCACACCGGGGACCAGACGGTGGGCGCTCCGGCACGCCGCTCGGTGCGCAGGTGCGGCGCCGCCATCAGCAGCCAGCACGCCGCACGCAAGCGGCAGGCCAGCAGACGCACCAACACCAGGTGCGTGCCCCCGTGAGCCTCCTGAGCAGTGGGGACTGGGGCTCGCCGCGACGCTCGATCCGCTACCCGGGACGCCACGCTCGCGTATGCACACGCAGAGCCAGCACCGTCCACACCCGCCTCAGCCAATGGCAGCAGCACCCACAGCACGCCGGCGCCGCTGCCGCTGCCGCCCACGCCTCCCTCCGCCGCAGCACCCGCCACGCCCCCCGCACCCACCTTTGACTTCAGTGGCCCCTCCGCCACCGCAGCCCAACCATTCTTCGTGGCATCAGGAGCCATTCCATTCATATCAGGAGGGGCTAGCAACAGAGCAGCAGCAGCACCCGCAGCAGCACCTGCCGCTGACCTCAGTTGGGCCACCCCCCCCCCAGAGCCAGCACCACCACAACCGCCGCCAGCAGCGCTGTACAATGGCGGCGCTGGTGCAGCCATGCCCATGCCCAGCAGCAGCACAGCTCCGGAAACAGTAGCCTCCTTGGGCGCTGCCTGGGGTGACGGCAACGTGCCCGCCGCACCGCCCCCTCCTTTATGGGGCCCACCCACCACCACCTCTACCTCCACCTTCACTGCTACTACTAGCACCTTCCCGCCTGCACCACAACCGCAGCATTACGACGCCAGCACCAGCAACGGCTTCTTGCCACGGCCGCCGTACGGCGGAGTCGCTGCCCACGACCGCAACAGCAGTACTACCAGCAGCAGCGCTGCAGCTGCAAGCTCCTGGCAGCCTGCCCCACCCGCCACGCTGCTGCCACCCCAAGGTGCAGAGGTGGGAACGGGATCGTTCTCCTACCAAGCAGAACAGGACAGTGCTGCATCCCTGGGCAGTCTCCCGCCCCCCTCCCTTCCCTTCCCCCTTCCCCCTCCCCTTACCTCCACCGCGGCAGCCAGTGCGCCGTTTGGCAGCGCAGCACAGGGGCCAGGGCAGCTACCCCACAGCGTCCTCACACCTGCCCAGGGTGCGGCTGTGGAGGACGACCTGGCCTTCTTCGGGTCACCAGCAGCAGCAGCAGCAGCAGCAACAGCAACCACCCCATCCGCCGGGCAGGACTTGTTCTCACCACAGCCGCAGGCGCCCTCGCCACCGCCCGACGCGAACGGGACATCATACGGCGCACAGGGCGCACAGCTAGGCTTCTCTGCGCCGCCGCCGCCGCCGCCGCCGCCGCACTTGGAATCAACAGGTGTTCAAGGTGGGGGCACGTCACTGTGGGGGGGCGACGGGGCAAGTGCGCAGCCGCAGCCGTCTGGGCAGGGGCAGGGGCAGGGGCAGCACGGTGATGGTGAGGTGTCGTTCGGCGGGGCGCTGCACCCTCCGCCCGCCTCAGCCGCCGCACCACAGACCCTAGACCCTATGCATGCGCAGCCGGGAGCACATACAGGTGCCACTGGTAGTGGTGGTGGTGGTGGCGGCGGCGGTGGCGGCGGCGGTGGCGGCGGCGGTGGTGGTGCTGGTGAATGGGTGGGTGGACTGGCTCCGCCCCCGCCCCCTCCTGTCTCTTCATGGTGGGGTGCTGGGGCACAGGGCATGCATGCCGACGCCCATGCCGCAAGCCCTCGTAAGCCCTGGCAGCCCCCGCCTCCGCCAAACAGCTTTGCCGTCCCTCCGCTGGCGGGAGCCGCAACAAACCACCTGCCTAGCTTCTTTACACCTTCCACTGCCACGTCGGGTGCTGGCAGCAGTGGGCAACAGGGGCCGGTGTGGTCAACTGGCCCTAGCCAGCAAGCTCCTTCAAGCGACCAGCCACAGCAAACGCATGGCGACGGCCCCCTGCCGCCCCCGGCCCAGGGCTTAGGGCTTGCCATGGAGGGCAGCGGCGATCCACCCCCACCCGCAGCAGCAGCGTACCCATGGTCCCAACCGCCGACCTCAACCGCCGACCAACCGCCGGGCGGTTACGCCTCGCTGGCGGATATGTACACCACCCAGCCCTCCACAACCGGCGCCGCAGATGCTGGCTCGACTCTCCCTGCAAGCAACGCCACTCACACCTTCACCACACAGCCCCATTTCACGGTCGTGACTAATCCTGACTACCCGCCCCAGCCCACTGCGGCGACCGCAGCAACGCAGCCGCAGGAATTGCAATTGCACGCAGCCAACACAGCCGACCGGCAGCACCCTCCTCAGCAGCAGCAGCACCAGCAGCAGCAGCACCACCACCAGCAGGAGGGTGAGAGGGCACAGCACCAGCAGCAGCAGCACCAGCCAACTCCTGCAGGCGGCGGCGGTGGCGACTCCCTCGCTGACGCCTTTGCCTCTTTTGTCAAGGACGAAGACGAAGACGGGGACGGTGCACCCTCCACCACCAAGCACCAGCAGCAGCACCAGCAGCACCAGCAGCAGCACGGGAGTGAGGGTGGCAAGAAGTCCCGCTTCGCGTGGCTGTTCGGCACACCTAAGTCCCAGCAGCAGCAGCACCAGCCCACCAGCCTGCCTCATGCCGCGCAAACCTCGCATGAGGGCTCAGCAGGTGGCGCCCCGCCACCCCATGCGCAACCGCCCTCATCGCACCTGCAGCAGGAATCGCCCGAGCCGCCGCCCGGCCTAGGGCTTACCCAGGGCATGGGGCATGGAGGCGAGGGCTCGCCCTCGCAAGCGGGAATGCCAGTTCCAGCGCTGCAGGGTGGCGCCTCCACTTCAGCTGGTGGCGCCGGCGCCGCACCTCCCAACCACTTCCCAACCGCCTCAACCGCCTCAACCGCCTTCAGGTCCGGGCTTGCCGCCACCGCCGCCAACGCAGACGCCGCTTCCGCCGCTGCCAACGCATGGGTGAGCGGTAGCTCGCCCTACGGCCCAGCAGGCACCAGCAGCAGCGACGGCGGGGCAGGCGCAGGCACTGGCACTGGCACTGCCAACCTTACCGCATCCAATGACGCCGCCAGTGCTCCATACAGCAACGCATACGTCGGCGACGCCGCTGCAGCCGCCATTGAGCCGCCTAAGCCCCCATCATGGGGAGGGTTTAGCGCCAACAGCAACAGCACCGCCCGCCCCTCCTTCCTCACAGAGACGCAACCAGCGGCGGTGCCTACCACCCCTGTTACCCCCAGCTTCCTCCCAGCTTCCACCCCGGGCGCAAGCAGCGGCGGCACCGCCCCTGCCACCACCACCGCCGCCGCAGCCACAGGCAGCCCCACCACCACCGCCGTCACAGCTCAGGCAACAGCAGCGCCTGCAGCAGCAGCAGCACTGCCTGCAGCAGCAGCAGCGCCGCCGCAGCCACCGCCGCAGGTCAGCATGCTGCCGGCAAGCTTCCCGTCGTTCCAGCCGCTGCCGGCGCCGCCTCCTGTGCCGCTGGGCGCCCTGTCCACGCCCTACAGCCTGCAGAGCTACTCTGGACTGTCAGGTAAACTCACAAATGCTTCTGTAGACCGTCAGGTAGCTCACAATTGCTACTCTGGACAGACAGGTAGCTCACAACCAAGTCGGTTGGCTTTCCATGCTTCGTGGCTGGCCACACACGCACCTGCCGGCGCACACTCCTCGTCGAAATCTGCACAGCCGCGCCCGCTGCAGACCTATATACCTTGAGGGAACAGAACGGGGGCCCTGCTCTCGCTTGGCTTTGACCTTCCCATGTTGTCCTGTTGCTATCGCTGCTCGCCTATCCAGGCAACGGGGCTGCCGGCACCTCCCAGCAACAGGACAGCTCCTTCCTCGAGGCCTACCTAGACAACCTCCTCCGCTTCGACATGCCGCCTAAACCTCCAACCCCAGGCCCGGACGGCACCGCCACCGACGACGCGCATGACGACGTCGACGGCGGTACGGCGGTACAGCAGGAGCACCAGCAGCGGTACAGCGGCGGTACAACGGCGGAGCGGGACGACGGGCGCCAGCATCCGCATGCGGAGGATGGAGCGGGGGAGGAGCTGTATGAGGCGGATGGGGGCGGAGGTTTAGGGCAAGCGCAAGCCCTAAGCAGGGATCACCATGGGACGGGGCAGGCAACGCCGCTGGATGCGGACGCAAGGTCGCATGCGTCGTTTGACTCTGATGCTGCGTCGTCCCGATGGAATGTGGGCGGGGGGAGGGGCGTGTCAGGTCAGGTGGGGAGTGGATGGGGGCATGGGGGGAAGGGAGGGCGGCCGCCGCTGCCAGCACAGTCGCAGGACGGCATCACCGGGTGAGTGGTCTCTGGGTAGCGACAAGCGTCATCCATTAGCATCCGAGGAGACTTGCGACTTGCCACTGCACTCCCACTGCAGAGCCTCCTAGGCATGGCAGTGCAGCTTATCGGGGGCACCACTTGCTGCGTGAAGTTCACCCCAACCCTTCACCCTCATCGCTGCGTGCACCTAACCGCAAGCCTTCACCCTTGATTATGCATACGTGGCCTGGTCACGGTGGCGCATGCAGGGGGCCAGGCGGTGTGCCGCGCGTGGCGTCCACTGGCCAGTTCAGCGTGCTGCAGCAGCACATCGAGGAGTTGACGGAGGAGAAGCTGCAGCTCACGCGGGGACTCATGGCGGCGCAACGTGCGCAGCAGCAGCTTGGGGAGGAGAACGAGATGCTGGCGGAACGGCTCAACGGGCAGGCCAAGCAGATTGACAAGCTGAACAAAACGGTGTGTGTGCGTGTCATCATCATCATCATCATCATCATTGCATGGCGTTCACGACAGGTGTCATGATGCTGCAGCCGTAACAAAATATCCCTGGAGCGTGTGTTTTGTGTGTGCTTGCAAACGGGGCGACCCAGCCGCATCAACCAAGGTGTGTCGAGTCACAACTGGCACGGCCATCTCTGGCAAGCAGATGGGCAGTGGTGCTGTGTTTGGTTTCGCTGGCTACGTCGAAGGGTGCCGTTGGCGTGGACATTACCATGACGTGTGATGGCCCCAGCTGCTTGCTGTGAAGCCTGGTGTGCAGTTTAGTGCGCAGGTGCACAGATCCCACACCCCTTGACCCTGGGACCTTGATCTCATGCATCTCCTGCCCTTGCCCCCTGATGCACACAGATCCCACACCCCTTGACCCTGGGACCTTGGTCTCATCCATCTCCTGCTCTTGGCCCCTGATGTACGGATGTACTGCCTGCAGCTGGAGCGGTACGAACTGGAGCTCAACGCGCAGGTGCTGTCGGTGGAGGGCATGGCGGCGGAGAGGGAGGCGGCACGCGTGGCCATGCAGGAGGCGGTGAGTCATGATGCCCTGCCACCATCACCACACATCACCAGCGTCATCGTTTCATGCGTTCGTGACAGGTGACGCATGGTGCTGCAGCCGTCTCAGAAGGATCGTGCGGAATGCCTCGCCAAGCAGAGTTCACGCCAGTGCACATTGCGTATCTGAGGCTGCGCTTGCATGTCTGAATGTGTTTGCGTGCGCGCTTGTGTGCTGTGTCGCCACAGATTGAGCGCGCCACGGCTCTGGCAGGCGAGGTGGTGACTCTGGAGTCCCAGCTGCTCAGCTCCAAGAGCAACGCCCTCAAACTGCAGCGGGAGACGGAGGAGGCGCGCGGTCAGGTGAGGGAAGCTGGTGAAGCGGCTGAGGGAGGCCGGAGAAGAGGCGGACGGAGGGAGGGGCGCTCACACCAGGGGCTGCACTCTTGAGGGAAGATGGTGAAGAGGCTGCGCAACAGAGCATGGGGCGCACACACCAGATTTGGGCAAGTCGGCTTCAACACCCTGAAGTATCCGCCCCTGTGCGCTAGGTGGGCAAGCTAGAGAAGCAGCAGGCGCCAAATATTAAGCAATCCGCTCCTGTGCCCTAACCCATGCGCAGGTGGGCAAGCTGGAGAAGCAGCTGGCGTCGGCCCGCAAGGAGGCGGGCACGGCTAACGAGGACGTGGGGCGGCTAACCCTAGAGAAGCGCGCGCTCTTTGTGCGGCTCAAGCAGACAGAGTCCCGCCTGCACAAGATGATGGACGAAGCAGGTGCGGTGTCGACGCTGCGCTTGCTCTGTGCGCTCAGTCGCAACGCTCCCCTGTGAGCAGCGGCAAGCCCAGCAGTGTGCCACCATCATTGCATGGCGTGCACGACAGGTGTCATGATGCTGTAGCCGCCACAAAAGACCGCCAGGCAGGCGCCTTGCCACGCTCCACTGTATGTGTGTGTGTGTGTGTGCGTGCCGCAAGAGAGCAGCTGCTTCCCCCAGGGACCTGTGCTGTGCACACGGCTCTTCCTTTCGCCCATTGAGATGCTCAATTGATTGACCATATACTCATTGTTGGCCGGTTCACCTTTCACACATCACGCAGGCGTGAGCGCCAAGGCCCGTGACGCCCTCCTCTCCGGGCTCTCCCCCGTCAAGCAGGAACAAACCGACGCCTCCTCCCAGTGCGACCTCCTCCTCCCCTCCGAGCTGCACCAGCTCCGCCTGGACCTCCATGCGGCGCAGCAAGCCCTAAACCAGGGCTTGGAGGAAACCGCCGCCGCCCAAGAAACCGCCCGCGCGGCGGAGCAGCGGGCGGAGTCCGCTTCGCAGCACCTCAGCGATGAACGGGCGGCATGGCAAGTGCAGCATCAGGAGCTGCAGCAACAGCTCCAGCAGGCGCAGCAGCTGCAGCAGCAGCAGAGGAATGCGAGAGGGGGCATGGCGGCGTCGGCTGGTCGGCAGTTGGCCATGCTCTGGGGGCACCCTCAGCAAGCCTCCTCCTCTGCTGCAGGCGACGCTGCCGCTGGTGCCGGCACCGCAACGGCGGGAGATGAGGATGGTGGTGCGCTGCCCTCGACGCCGTCACTGCAGCATCACCACGCTCACGTGCAGCTGCTGCCCCCACCGGACCTCGAGCCGTCCCCGTCCAAGGCGCTCATGATGCTGGCGGCCAGGGATCCGCCGTCGGCCGGCATCGCGGAGCGGGCGCTGGCTGCGCTGCCGGGGCAGGCGGCGGCGTTGCTGGCGGCGCCTGGGGTGCGGGAGGGCGTGCCAGCGGCGTTGCTGGCGCCGTTGGTGGCGTTGGGGCGGTGGCTGCCTGCGGGCCCGATCACGGGGGCGAGTGCGGCGGGGGCGATTGTGGAGGAGCACTTGAGGGCGGCCACGGCCATCCACAGGTGGGTAGTGCTGCGCTTGGTGTGTGTGTGTGTGTATCGAGCTTTACATCTGGTGGAGCCGGTTATGGCAAACAGATGGTCCCACAATTCGCAGTCATGTCACAG
>QAXK01000711.1:0-24853 GCA_004335735.1 Chlorella sp. KRBP
TACTATACAGCGCGTGTGTGTGGTATTTGCATCTGGTTTGGCGCCTCAGTGGGCGTATCAGATGTCCCGCAGCACAAAGGCAAACGAGCAAGACATAGTGTGTGTCAAACGATCACCAAGGCCGTTCACAGGGCAGGGCGGTGTCACGTGCACTGCAGCATCACAGCACGTTGCGCAGGGTCACGGTATGTTCCACCTCGCGCACAATGGCCGCCGTGTCCGCCACCAGATCCGCCCAGAGCGACTCTGCAAGGTCCAGGTGCAGCTCGGCCTCAGCCTCCTCACGCATGGCCTCCCAGTGCCGCTCGTCTTCGCCTGCACGCAAACGGGCCAGCAAAAAGCCAGGCGCGAGTCAGCCACTTGCACGACGGTGCTGCGGCTGGCAAGCTCACACGCGCACGCACACAGAACACACAACATGCAGAGTGCGCGCTGCGTGCAAAGGATGTGAGTGACCCAACCCTAGGCGGCGACCCAACCTCCGGTGCACCTGCGTCGGCGATGAGTAGCTTGTCCAGCTCGTTGTCACCCGCTGCCTTGACCGCCAGCCAGGCCTGCACCTGCTCCGTCACCTGGGCCACCAGTTGCTCGTGGGAGGGCAGCGGGCGCACCACACGGCCCTCACGCATCCAGCTGGGCACCTGCATCCACGACACAACATGCCCACAACATGCCAGAAGCTCACACAACATGCCAAAAGCTCCCATAAGGCCGACGGAGAGTAGCCAGATAAGGCTCTTTCAAGCAATACGTATGTGCCACTTGCGTGGCGGGCAGGCCACCGTCATGTGGACGCACCCAAGGAGCAGCGAGGAGGACCACACCCTTGCGTTCTGTTGTGGTTCATGCCCGCTCAACCTGTTCTGTATGTGGCACTGAAGTGTCCACATATGCTTTTCAAGTGACGCGCACCCACCTGGATGCGGTTGGCTGCGCGGTACACGTTGATGATTGCCTCATTGGCCGCGTCGTAGAGCAGCTTGAAGGCAATGTGCTGCGCCTCGCCGGTGCCCTCAGGCAGGGAGCGGCCCATGGAGATGAAACCCTCGAGGAGCAATGGCTCCTGGCCGGGCAGCAGCTCCTGCAATTGATCAAACGTCACACCCACCACATGCGGGCGTCAAAGGCACACGTGCCAGCCGCACACTGCGCCTGCCCTCGCTTCACACTGTGTGGCAGGCAGCAGCTCCGGTAGCACACCGGTTATGTCAGCACCAAGGTGGCAAAAGCCACCTTGCCGCGTGCCGCACCATGCACCCTTGCGCACACAGCAGGTGCCAAACACGACTAGCTGCGCATGTGCGACGTTGCCTCTGCTCCTAACCCTAACCCCAACCCTAACCCCAACCCTGATTCTCACCTCTGGCCAGTCGCCCTGGTCCTCCAGGCGGCCCCGCAGCACCTGGTCCAGGTACCCCGACACCACCTGATGAATACACAGCCACGTACACAGCCAGTGAGCTGATGAAGTGTGCCGATTGATCCACCTGTCCTTGGCGCAGTTTGTGCACGCCTGCGCCTGACGTCTTTCGCAGTGACCTGCCTGCTATGCCAAGCAGCCATGCCCGGCTGACGGCAACATGCAACGAAACAAAACAAGCGCACACAAGCGAGTACACGGCTCCACACGGTGTGCCCTCACCTCACTGCTGACGCTGTTCGTGCCCTGACACAAGCGGCAGACCGCACCGACATGCAAGCAGTTAAGACACGACGGCCCCCCTCACCTCAGGCGTGAGGACGACGTTTGGCGCCGCTGCCGCCGCCACCTCCTTGCGTATGATTTCCTGGTCGTGCTCAGGCACCAGGTAGGCACCCAGGTTGACCTGGTACGAGTCAACGTCACCCAGGCCCAAGTCGTCATCACCCCACCTGCAACAGGCACCAAGCAGCACGCCAGTGGCGGTGTGCAGTGGGATCAGAGATGCAGGTGGTGGCAGTTGCACGCCAAACGCCATCACACCGGCACGATGGTTTGTTTGTTTGCATTCGCTGGCTGCCTGATCGGTACCGTTCGCTGTATGGGCATGGCGTGCCATGCAAGCCCTTCTCGTACCACACGCTTTGGCCGAGCGTAGGTGCCTGGGCGACTGACTGCATGCCCTGCCCTGTGCTGGTGCCCGATCATTCCCCGCTGCTGATCCCAGCACTCACCCCAGGTCATCATCTGTGTAGGTAGGCGGTCCGGCATCAAACCCATCCCCCTTTTCATCACTAGAGTCGTCCGAGTCGTCGCTGCGCTTAAGGCCCCGCTGCGGCGGCGGCTGCCACGCCCCACCACGCGACGGTTGTTTGCCAGCAGCTGCAGCAGCACGCCCTGCCGCCGCTCCCTCGCCCTCCTCGGGCGCAGCCGCACTGGACGCCGGGCGTAGCGGGGAGGTGGCCGCAGCAGCGGGGGAGGGAGGGCTCAGCACGCCAAGGCCAGTGCGTACCTCGTCACCACCTGATGCCTGCAGCACAGGCACCAAACAGCAGACAACGAGTTTAGCAAGTCCTGCTGAATTTCACAACTCCGCACCCCGCCTAACCCCAGTGACCTCATTGACACAAGTGTGTCACACAGCCGCACTGGCTGAAGGCATGCAACAGCAGCAGCACCACCAGCACCACTACCAGCAACAGCAACAGTACGACGCACCATGGCGCGTGGCGTGGTCATGGGTGAGGAGGACGACGCAGCGTCCACCTCCAGCTCAGTGTCATAGCTCACGTCACTCGCCACGATGCTCGCATCGTCATCACTGTCACCATCACCATCACCACCACCACTCGCCCCAACACCCTCCTCATCCTCTCGCTCTTCATGCTGCTGCGAGGCAGCAGCAGCAGCGGCAGTGCTGGGTGGGGCGGCTGTGGTGGGCTGGGTGGCGGAGGATGCGGGCGTGACGGCGGTCTTGGCGGTGGCATTAGTAGTGGTGGAAATAGATCCTAGGGGGGGCTGGAGACCTTGAAGCTCCAGCTCTAGGCTACTGAGCGGTGCTGCTGTTGAGGAGGGTATGGGCGCGGCAGCAGTCTGTGGAGCAGGGGCCGTGGTGTGGGGGCCAGTGGGAGGTGGGCGGACCTTGTCCTGCTGATCCTCCTCCTCCTCCTCCTCGTCCACTTGGGCGACCAAGTCGTCCTCCACCTCCTCCGCCACCTCCTCCTCCTCCTCCTCGCCATCGCTGTGCTGCTGGTTGGCGGGTGCCAGGGGAAGCGGTGATGCTGCAGCTGCAGGTGGTGCTGGCTCCTCGTCCTCCTCCTCGTCCTCATCCGCCACCTGCACCTGTTGACGAAAGACACGAGTAACCTAGTGACTGGCTGTGCACAGCGTCCCCCTCCTGTGCTGCCACAGTGCTCTGGCACAGGCTGAGACCGTGCTGCTGTGTTGACCGACCACACAAGCGACGAAGCAGCAATCTGCTGCATCAACCAACGAGACAAGCTGCTGCGTCGACAAACCAAACAGGCGGCACTGCACCTGCAACCACCCACCTGGTATTGCGTCAGGTCCTCACTCTCAGACGCGTGCGCCTCGCCGTCCTCACCACCCTCCTCGTCCTCGTCATCGCCTGCACAGCAACCACCAGCAACAAAACACAGCAAAGCCCTCCTCATCCATCCCTCCCTTCTCATCAGCCAACTCTCCCCCTCCTCCTCCTCCTCCTCCTCCTCCTCCTCATCAGCCAACTCTGCCCAACTGATGAGGGCACTTGCTGCTGATGCCCGCAATGCACTTGACCAAGTCAAACGTGTGCCCAAGAGACCAGGGCGCAGCAGCACCCAACCGCCCACAAGCAACCACGAACGTGTCCCCTCACCTGCCACCAAGTCAAAGGCCGCCTGAGCCCCCAGCAACTCATCGTCACTGCCGCCCTCCACCTCCACCTCCTCCTCTTCCTCCCCGCCCTCCACCTCCACCTCCACCTCCAGCTCCCCACTCCCACCCGCCTCCACCTCCACCTCTGTGCTCCCACCGCCACCACTGCTGCTCCCCCGCCCAACCTCCACCCCCCTCGCCTCCTCCTCCTCCTCCTCATCCCTCCGCCCACCCACTGCACCCCCCACCACAGCAACTGCCACAGCGGGTGCTGCCACAGCCTGGAAAGCCATTGCCGCTGCTGCTACCGCTACCGCTGCCGGTGCCTCAATCATGGTGGAGGTGGCGCCGAGGGAGGGGGCGTCCGCCTGCATAGCCGCCGCTAGCATCTCCTCCTCATCCATGGCCATCATAGATTCCAGCAGGTCCGAGGCATCCAGCAGCACCTCCCCACGTCCAGTAGCAGAGCTCAGCTGCACTGCCGCACGCGGCACCATCAATGCTGCCGCCGCCGCTGCTGCTGGTGGCGCCAACCCCACTGGCGCTCTGCTAGGCGCACCGATCATAGCCGAGGGGAGCGATGCGGCGGATCTGGGTGCTGGTGGCATTGATGGTAGCGGGGAGGTCGTGGCGGTGGGTGCGCTGGCAGGGGCAGTGGATGCGGCCTGTGGTGGTGCTGCTGGTGCCGGTGGTGCTTGGATCTCTAGATCTCCACCATCCACCTCCTCCTCAAAGTCCCCATAGTCGATCTCCTCCTCCTCAAAGCCTCTCTCGTCATCACTCGCCCCAACCTCCACCTCCTCCTCCACCTCGGCCTCACTCGCACTTGCCTGCACCTCCCCACCCACCGCCCCAGCATCAACACCCACTGGCTCCGCCCCCGCCCCATCCACCGCTGCCGAACCCAACGCAGGCAAAGCAGACTCCCGCCCTAGCGACGACATGCGCCCCGCCCCCGCCATGCCAAGCCCTAAGCCGCCCGCCCCCGCCCCCGCCGCCATGGGGAACGCAGAGGAGGACGCCGCTGAGCTGCTGACACGTGGCAGGGGGTCCAACGGATCAATGGATGACGTGGCCTTGATGAAGGCAGGAGGGCCTAGGTGCGAGGAGGAGGACGATGCTGCAGACCCGCTGCCACTGACCGAACGATACAACCTCTGCTGCTCCTGCTGCTGCTGCTCTGCCACGCTCCCCCCTGGCCCTGCTGCGGAGTCCGGTGCAAGGATTGCACCAGGCTCCTCCATACTGTAGCTGCTGCTTTGCTGCTGGTTGAGGTCTAGCAGGTGGTGGTCTTCCTGACCCCTCTCCCCACCAGCACCGGAGGCCGGAGGCGGCACCTCTTCTTGCTGCTCAAAGTCCTCCTCTTCAATAGAGTAACTCGCACTGATTGACGCCTGGGGTGCCGGGGCAGGCAGCGCGCTGGCGGCAGCAGGGAGAGGTGGCGCCACGCGGGTCACGGGTGCAGCGGCGGCGCTGTCGTTGCTGCTGCTGCCGCTGCTGCGGCGGCGGGAGCCCTGTGGAGGGCGTGTAGGAGGAGGTGCGCCGGGTGGTGCGGGTGGTGGTGGACCGCTACCGTCGCTGCTGCTACGAGCTAGCCTGGCGGTGAGAGTGCTGGGGGTGTGGGCGGTGGGAGGGGGCGGCAAGCGCTCCTGGATGCCTCGCTCCTCCTCCTCCTCCTGCTGCTGCTGCTGCTCTTGAAGGGGGGTGGCGTGCATGTGCTCGCTTGGCTCGCCCTCGCCGATCGAAGCCGCCTGCACAACAGGGCGGTGCGATGCGGCAAACACAGGGCAAAGCATGATTGCAACCTGCTCCGAGCCACACTGGCGATGGACAGTCGTTCTTAGGACACAGAACCAACTGGCAACATTGCCCTGACAGGCAACCTGGCGTGGCAGAGCAGCCACATGGCACCGCACAGCCAGAGAGCAATCACGGCTGCAGCACCATGACACCTGTCGTGACCGCCATGCAATGATGACGGTGATGATGAGTCAGAGAGCACTCCCGCCCTCTCACCTCGAGCTGGTCAATGTCCATCAGGTGCAGCCCCTCATCCGACCTGCCACCATCACTGGATGACGGAGGGTTGACCAACGCCCGGCTGCTCTCCCCGCTCAACACTCCGCCCACCAGCCCCGGGCCACGTCCTCCACCCGTCCCACCACTGCCACTGCCGCTCCCACCACCCACGCTGTGCTCGGACGACCGCTGCACCACCAGCACACCCATCCCCTCCTGGCTGTAACTGTAATCCATCTCCACACTGCCGCTGCCGCTTCCCCCGCCACCACTACGCTCCGTTGATCGCACTACCCCCATACCTGCGCCCCGCACCTCCTCCTGGCTAAACTCAATCTCCACGCTGCCACTTCCGCTAGCACCACCCACTCCGACCTGCGCAGAGGACGGCTGCGCTGACGCTGCGCCCGGCGCCCCACCCCCCGCGCCGCTGCTCCTCCCTCCACTGCTGCTTGTCACCATGGACTCGTCCACGGTGTACGCCTCCTCGCTCTCCTCCACCTGCACCCCGCGCCCCTCCCTGTCATCACCCTGAGAAGTGGGCGGTGCGTCTGAGGCGCGTGCGGGCTGCGCTGGTTGTGATGGGGCAAGCGCTGCGGGTGGTGTAGTGCCGCTGGCCCTTGAGGCAAGGGTGGCTGGCGGTCGAAGCGGTGGCAGCGGCGCGGGCGGTGGTGGGATAGGGTGAGGCGGCACTTGACCTGTGAGCAGGTGGGGAGGTGGCAAGCACAATGTGGGTTGTTGCTTACACATACTGATTGGACAGGGGACAGAGGCAGAACAGTAAGTGAAAACTCGCATGGGCAGCACGCAATTGTGTGTGTGTGTCTCGAGCTTTACATCTGGCGCAGCGATCTCTCGTAAGCAGGTGAGCATAGGTAATCATCATCACGCACAGATCCCTGGGCTAACCCCAGCTCCCCCGCCGCCCCATTGGCCTTAGGGTCGCCGGCTGCGTGTCCCCAAGGCGGCAAAGCACCACTACCTCACCGAGCGCAGTGGGTGCCTCAGGCAAGGATGCGTGGGCGCCCCCTGCCTGCTGCAGCACCGCCTGTGCTTGCGCCAGGTCCTGGCTGGCGGCTGACAGCTGAGCCCTCAGGCGCGCCTCCTGAGCTGCCAGCTGCGCCCGCCGCGCCTGCGCACACGATGCAGGGCACACCACCAAACCCACACATACACACACTCCGCTTGCACGGCCGCGCCAGTTGCAGGTGTGGTTTGCTGCGTCACGCAGAGTCCACGGTTCTGTTTGACTGAGCATGCGTGCACCGTCCGCACGGCTGCACCGCCCAGCCGCACCCTCCACTGCCCGCCGACACTCACCTCGCGCTGCTGCTGCTCCAGCTGCTGCTGCAGCACCTCCACCTCCCTCGACGCCTCCTGTACCGACCCCCCACTCTCCCTCTCCCCTCCCAACCCACCCTCCACGCCCTCCCTCCCGCCTCCTTCCACCGCTCCTTCCCCGCCCCGCACAACCCTAGCCCCTGCCCTAGCCCCATGCGGGCCGCCAGGGGACGACGAAGGCCCTGAGGAGGCGATCAGGTCGGAGGACAGGGAACTGGGGGGGCGGGAGTTGGAGTCGGCAACGGAGGCTGCGCTGTCCGGCTGGGGGGAGGATGCGGCGTGAGCCATGAGGTGAGCGAGGGCGGGGTGCTGTGGACGCGGTGCTGGCCCTCTGGCTGCTGCAGCGGAAGCACCACCGCCGCCTGCAACGTGGCAGCCGTAGTACAGGCAGGCACGATGAGTCAGTGCGAGTGCGCGCCTGAACAGAGGTTGTAGGCGGTCTGCTATCTTGTTGCGAGGTGGCGATGCAAGCGGTGCGGGAAACCGGTATGCAAGGACAGCCCGTGCATGGGCAGCCGCGCTACTCTTGTTGTAAAGGGGCGCATGGAAGTGGAGGTGCCCAGAAGGTGCTGCAGTGTAAGGTGAGCGCACACCTTGTCCCCGAGGTTGAGGCGGGCCAGGTGCGCTGCCCGCATGCAGCTGGTGCTCCACCTCCTCTAGCTGTTGAGCCAGCTCCGCAATCGCCTGCAGCCATGCCGTCAGCAGGCTCCTGGTGCACTGAGTCAGACTCGTGCTCCAAGCAATCCTCGACACGACACACTCCCTTGTCTGTGAATACCAAAGTACCTGCACAAGCTTGCAGCCATTCCCTGTCAAACACACCACCCCAACAATCCACAAACCACACAAGCACATACTTGCGTGCGTGCGTGCGTGTGCGCGTACGTCTCCCCAGGAGGTGACCGCGTACCTGCCTCTGCTGCTGTGAGCGCAGCTCAGACTGCCGGCGCCGCAGCAGCGCCTGCAGCTGCCGCCTCTGCTCCTCCAGCTCCCCACCCGACGAGCAAACCGACACCTCGGCACCCTCTGACCCAGATCCCGACCCCACGCCAGATGCTGCACCCGACCCTGACACTGGCGCGCGCCCCACGGCACCGTCGCGGCGTGGTGGTTGCAGGTCTTGTGTTGGTGGGGCAGCGGTGGACACGCCGTGGTGATGGTGGTGTGCGTGGGGCTGGGTGGGTGGGAGGGCCGTGGGCGCTGCGAGGGTGTGAAGGCACGTGGTGGCGGGAGTGAGTGAGGCACAGCCGTTTTGGCACCAGGTGAGTCGGCATGAGTCACACACCGGAACTGCTCTAAACACGCTCAAAAGGCAACAAAACAGGTGCAGACGCAAGCACTCCACCAGCCCCACACTCACCTGTGAGAGTGTCCTGCTGCGCTGTAGTGGTGAAAGAGCGTGTGGGCGTGCCCAGCGCCTGCTGACGCCCCCGCACGCGCGCCCCCGCGCCCCCGCCGCTGCCGCCGGCACCGACACGCGACGAGGCACCGGCCCCGCCGCTGGAGGGCGCTGCCGCTGTGGTGGTGGTGGCGGCGGTGGCGTGGTGCGCGTGGTGGTGGTGCGCGTGGGTGGAGGCTGGGGTGGAGAGGGTGGCCACCAGGCGGTGCAGCTGGTGCACCTGTGTGTCATCACCATCATCATTGCATGGCGTTCACGGCAGGTGTCATGATGCTGCAGCCGCCACAACACTTGTTAGGCTGTCAGTGTGCAGCAAGACGTCACCCTTCAAATCGGCCCACCCTGACGTCACAGCCTATAATGCTCAGCTACCTCACCCCGCCTTTTCTGTTCCGTTTGCGTCCTGGTTTCTGTTCGTGCCCAATTGGCCTGTCCTGTGTGTCGCACCGGCTTGCCCACTGTAAGAGTGTGGCCCCTGTCCCACCTCACCTGCACCCGTTTCAACGTGATGTCGTCCTTGACGGCCAGGATCTGCCTCTCAATCGAGCTCTGGTCCATGTTGAGCTGCGGCCATCGATGCGTGGGCAATGCGACCACGTTGAGTTTTTGTGATTGTGGATCAGAATGATAAGGTCTGCGTTTGCACCTGACGCACATGGGATGATCATACACATCACTCAGATGAGGCACAGGCCGCTCTCAAACGATTGCTGAGTGGCAGGAGCTCTCAAGCTCAGCGAGCAGGTGCCATTTCAACACAGGTGGTTGCGCACCTTGAGTTTGATCTTGAGCTCCACGCCCATGAGCGCCACGCGCTCGGCCGGCGTGGCCGCCGTCGCGAGGTGCTGGGCCAACTGCGCACACACACCGGCACCAGCCAAGCGCAAGCCAAGCCTGTCATATTCGTCACCATCATTGCATGGCGTTCACAACAGATGTCACCAAAGATCGCCAGGCAGGCCGTGTCAAGCAGAGCTCGCGCCGAGCCTGTGTGATTGCGCGCATGCTGCAGCGTGCTGTTGCGCTGTGTGCATGTGATGGCGTTTGTAGTGCACATGCAGTGTGCCAGGTGGACAAACGCCTGCAGGGGCAAAGCAAAGTGTGCCCACGCAGCCACGACTGACCTGCAGCAGCTCTGCAGCAGCGGCGGCCTCTCCATCGGCCTTCTTGGCCTGCAGCCTGGCTAGCTCAGCGTACCCCTCTGCCTCCACCTGCTGCATCATGGAGAGGAGCTCCTCCTCGGAAATGCCAATCTCACCTGCAGCACCACAACAGGACAAACATAAGGGAAACAGTGTGTGTGTGCGCTTGCAAACGGGGCGGCCCAGCCGGGGTGACCAAGGCAACTCGGATCAGCAGCGAGGAAGATTAGATCAGTGTAAAGTAATGTCTGCTGCATCTGGGTCAGCAGGTCCTCCTCTAATATGCCAGTCTCACCTGCACATCACCATCAGATCCATGGAAACCAACCAAAACAACGGTTCCCTTCAATTGCAGCAGAACGCGGATGCGGGAGTGCATAGCCTGTGCTAACTGGGCTCCGGCCCGCCGAGGCGCCTCAACAGATGCAAACATCGACACACACACACACACACGCACGCACGCACCCTTGGCGTTGGCGCGGATGGACGTCAATGGTGACCTAAACAGGCCGCCGGTCAGCCCAGTGCTGCCTCCAGGGGTGCCAGCAGCCCTGCTGGTCAGAGGTGTGGACGCAGGTCCGCTGTCGGAATGGCCGCCTACACCCACCACGTCCTGCACACGCACCGGGCGGGGCGCAGACTCAGCAAAACCGTTGGCAACAACTGACCTGCACCGTATCACCACCGTAGCGAAGTGCTGCGTGCCAGATGTGCGGCAAGCACGAAGCCCCCCCACGTTTGTGACTCCGTCCCAACACGTTCCTCATTCCATCCCCCATGCTCCTGACTCCATCACAGGCGTGCTCCCTCGTCCCCCAAGCCTCGCCACCCCACCCACCAGCATGGTCTGATGGCTTGGGCTGCCTGTGAGCTCACATGTGGCTATCTCATTGCAAGCGTTCTCTCTCTCTCACCAGCATGGTGCTCGCCGCCAGTGCACGGTCTGACGTCTCCGGTGCCGGCGCAACCCCCGCCCCCACCCCCGCCGCCTGCGTGGGAAACAGCAGCTCCTCCGCCGTCTTCCCCAAACCCTCAAAGCCCTCAAACAGCGCTCCATGCCCCATGCCGGCCCCAAGCCCTCCAGCAGTCCCCGCCGGCCATGCGGCGCCCGGCACCGCAAGCCCTCCCCTGGGCCCTACACTCCATGAGCCCTGGGGGCCTGGGGGTGTCCTACTTGGACCGTGGCTGCTGTTGTAAGCGGCGTGTGGTGAGGAGGAGAGGTGGTGGTACGCCGCCCCACCGCCACCGCCACTGCCACCGCCGCCTACGAAACCGGAGAGAGTGGGTGCTGGGTCCAGGATTGATGACGCAGGAAAGGTGTAGTGCATGGAGGAAGAGGCGGAGGGTGGGGCGTGGTGATGCCCTTCCAGGCCAAAAGGGGCGGTGGTGCCGTGCGTGAGAAGGCGGTTGGATCGCATCTGATGGAGGAAGGAAGACGCCACGTCGCGGAGCTGTAGTTGGGCAAGGGTGGCGGGGCTGCGGGAGGAGGGAGGGGGAGGGAGGTGGGGTGCGCCCGCAGGGCCGTGGTGGCGCCCCTGCACACACGCACAAGCACGCACTTATACCATCCATCTGTCTGTGTGCATGATACGAATGCTGCTGTGCTGATGGTGCATGTGGCTTGCGCTGCCGGGCAATGAATTCATGCGCCATTGAGGCAGCACCTTCCCCACATCAAGGCAGCACCTTCCCCACATCAAGGCAGCACGCTCCCCACATCGAGGCAGCACCCTCGGCACATCAAGGCAGCGGCCTCCCCAGCAGATACAGCATGTGCGGCACCACACTCGCACCTGAGGCGTTGACGTGCAGTCCCTGGAGGGCGTATGCAGCAGCTGGTCAAGCGACTGGGCCATGCGGCGGGCCTCCTGCTGCGCCGCGGCAACAGCACGGGCCCGGTCGACTGGAGACGTGCCAGCAGCGGCGGTGGCGGGGTTGGAGGGCCGGGCTGCTTGAAGCTGCTGGGGCCTGCAGCGGGCAGAGGCAGTGGCAGTTGCTGGGCAGTGGCATTACTGTGTGGCGCAGGCAGCTAGGCAGTGAAGGAAGAGGTGGGCTGTGGGTGGCTAGAACGTCCAAGCGCTGAAAGCGGCCCAGCGCAGCAACAGGTGCGCGTCCAAGCGCTGGAAATGGGGGAGAGGGTGAGCGCAGCAACGGGTGGTCAAGGGCCTGTTCTCACCCAGGCGAATACGGTGCCGCCAGGGGCTGAGCGGCGGCGGGTGGTGCGGGCGCAGGTGAGGCGTAGTGGCTTGTGGTGGCGTGGGCGGGCGCGACAGGGGGTGAGGGTGCGGCGTGAGGTGGTGTGGGCTTGGGCAGGCTGATCATGACTTGGCGGCGCGAGAGGTGCAGCGCGTTGGCCACAAGGTTGAGCACGCTGTGAGGGTCACCTGTAATGAAAGAAAGAAAGGAATGGAACGCCGGTAGGCGTGATTGAGGAAGCTGTGCCGTGGGCCCCAGCTACCGTGGCGAGCGTCACTTGTACGTACGCGCAGCACCTATACGCGGCACCGTGTACACTCTATGTCCACAAACCCGAACAGCCGCCCTGGCTCAAGGCACGCAACAAAAACAGAAACAACAACAACTCCATGCCCTGTACACTCCATGTCCTCTGCACAACTCGTCAGTCACATGGCTGGCTGCTCGTGCGCTGTACGAGAGGGGCTTACATGGCACGCCATGCCCACACAGCGAACGCACAAACTGCGCTGTGGGTTGCCGGACACATGGTATGAGCCAATGAGGCGCAGAATGGTTCTGCATGTGCCAGCTCACTCACTGGGGGGCTGCTGGTTGGCCATGGCCAGCGAATGGCGAGCAGGGACGCCAAAGCTCGCCTGATGCTGCTGCTGATGCTGTGCTGGTGCGTGGCTGAACGCACCTGCCTGCTGCAGCTGCTGCTGCTGCTGCTGCGCGCCGGGTGCTGGCTGCTGCTGCTGCTGCGGCGGCGGCCCAAAGCTCAGCAGTGGCACCGCAGCAGGCCCACCGCTGCTTCCTGGCTGCGCGTGCTGCTGGCTGCCGTGGAAATATGCAGCCGCCGCCGGTGGTAGCTCCTCCGGAGCCCTCACCCTCTCGCCCACCGGCTGCACGCCGGCAGCTGATGCCACAGGCACAGCACCACCACCGCCGCCACCAGAAGCAGCAGTACCGGCTGCGTCGGTAGCTGCGCTAAGCCTGCTGGGTGGGTGAGGCGGGACGGCGGTCCTGCCGCCGCGTGCGGACAGCGCCCTGCCGGCATGCGCACGAGGGTCTGGCGGAGGCACGGCGGTGTGGTCGTGGGCGCGGGCCAGCACCATGCCACGCATGTGCTCATCCTCCTCCTCCTCCTCCTCCTCCTCCTCCTCTTCCTCGTCCTGCCTGTCCTCCTGGTCGTCATTGTCATCGTCGTGCTGTTGGTAGAAACCGCCTGGGTGGGGTGGGGCTGGGGCGTGACTGCGCTGCCGCACCTGCCCAGCGGCTGCGTGGGCGTGCATGGGCTGGCCAACGCCCTCATCAGGTCTTGCCGCCCAGTCATGCCTGCACACAAACGCAGCACAAGTGCGGTGACAAGACACGGCAAGGTCAGAATGCCGTCTCTAACACCGCTCGTCACGGCATGCAGGAATGTTCAAGATCAAGGAGCTGTTGAACCTTGCCACAGCCACACAGCCAGCCCCAAGCAAGCAATCATGCGCACCTCCTGCCGCCACCAGTGACTGCGTCCCTCATCAACGCCTCCTCCTCCTCCTCCTCCTCCTCCTCCTCTTCTCCCTCGTGCTCTTCCTCCTCCACCTCCATCAGCCCCTCCCCGTCATCCTCCCCGTCTGTTCCCACCCCGGTGGCCCCGCCCGCCACGCCACGCTGCGCGTGCTGTGGCGCGTGCTGTGCGTGCTGTGGCGAGTCCACAAAGGTGAAGGTGGCGTTGGGGTCGGGGATGGCGCGCTGCGCGCTGGTGGGCACGTGCACAGCTGGGATGCGTGAGGGACGTCCCAGGCGCTCGGCAGGGTGAGGTGAGTGGGGACGACCTGGCACAGGCTCTGGCTGGCCCTGCAGCACACCCACAGCACACACAATATGACAAGCATCACTTGGGCATGAAGATCCTTCCAAAAGCCATGCTAGCAACCATGGCAAAAGCAAACGGCTCTGCTGCTGCTGCTGGGCGCAGGCAGCAGCATACTGGCAAGCGCACAGGTGCAATGGCAGGGCAACGGATGGGAGCAACAAGCACAGGTAGAGAGAGAGAGAGAGAGAGAGAGAGAGGCTGCTTGCAGAAAGGACCACCACAGGGCAGGCAGAGGTTGAGGTACACACGCATCCGTCCACGTACCTGTCTTCCCGTCATCTCGTGCGTCAGCCGTGGCTTCTTCATGGCCATGAGCCGATCAGGGCTCTCAAACCCTGCTGTCACCGCTGCTGCAGCACTGGCAGCCGTAGATCCGTTCATACCTTCCATCACCACCCCCACCCCACCCCGACCCGGCTGCTCAGGCCACCCACCCGCCCCATCACCCTCCCCAGCCTCCTCTGCATCACGCGTGTGGGACATCCCCACACCACCCTGGTACGCTTCGTTCATGGCGTGTGCGCTGGCGGCGGCAGCAGCAGGCGCGCCCCACTGCTGCTGCTGCTGGGTAGCGCCGTGCAGGTCGCTCCAAGTCGTGGCAACAACGGGCCCACGGTCACCCTCCCCGCCCCCAGCACCACCGCCGCCGCCGCCGCTGCTGCCAGCACCGCCCACGCTGGCAAGCAGTGCCGCCCGCTCCCGCTGAGCCTCCTCCTGCAGGCCCCGGATCCGCTGACTCAGCTGCAGCACGATTGACTTGAGCGCGGCCACCGCCTGCTCCTGCCCACCCACCACACCACCCTCCTGACCGCCCGCCTGACGCTGCGCGGCGCCCGCACTGTTGCCGTCAGGACCTGCCCGGTCCCAAGCAGCGCCGGGGGCGGCGTGGGCGGGAGCGTGGGCGCGGGCGCGGGGGACGGATTGGGAGCGTGGAGGGGGAGGGTCGGGCCGCCGCTTGCGCGCAGCAGCCTGGTGGTGCGTTGCGTCGGCGTCGGCGGTGGTGGTGGTGGGGGTGGTGGGGGTGCCGTGAGGCCTTGGCATGCCGGCAGCAGCTGCTGTGTTGGTGGATAGGGGTGGTGTGGGCGCAGCAGGTGGGAGGCCGGTGGAGGGCGAGGCGGCGGCGCTGGCGGTCCGTCGGGCCTTGTGCAGCAGGCGCAGCTTGGTCCTGCGCACACGGCACATACAGGTGTAGGAGAGGGAGCTAGGGTGGTGGCGCATGCACTCACAATAGCCCCGAATTTCCCACTGCGGCAGGTGTTCAAACAGATGCATACCCAGCCTCACACCTGGCGAGCTGCTGCTGCGTCTTGAGGTTCTCCAGCTGCAGGCGGCGCAGCTTTGCCGCATACTCCACAGCCAGCTGTCGGCGCGTCGACACGTCCACCACTGGGCGGGTGGGCAGAGGCTCAGCAGCAGGAGGGCGAGCAGAGGTGGTGGTGGCGGTGGCGCTGGCAGGACGGCCGGGCGACGCAACCTGCAGCCACACGCATGCATAAGCGCACTCACTCACTCAACACGCTCTCACAACGCCCCGGGCTGAGGGTATGCTGCCACCCCGCCTAGGCCGTCTGCCTGCCTACCGCACCACGCCACGCTCATGCCAGTCCCAGCACACACACATCTCAAATGCTTGCCAGAGATGGCCGCACCAGATGTAAAGCTCGACACGCACCTGTCCTGTCCTGCTCTCTGCCCTCTGCGCCTGCCCTGCCCGCGCCACCGGCGGTGAAGCACCCCGACCAAACACCCTCCCACCAGGTCCCCCCGCCGACACTGGCCTCACAGGGTCCCTCACACGCACCACCTGCGACTGATCGTCACCCATCCCACCCACCCACTCTCCCAACAGCTCCTCATCATCATCATCGTGCTGCCTTCCGTCCCTCACACTGCCCCACCCCAGCGCCCCACCACCACCACCACCGCCAACGCCGCCAACGCCCCTGCCAGGAGACGCAGGCGCGCCCCGCGCCACCCGCACCGCCACCCCGCCCCTGCTCATCTCCCTAGCCACCGCCACGCGGGTACGGTTGGGCTGCGCCCGCACCGACACTGCATCCACATCCGGCTCCGAGTCAGCATTGCCCGCCCCAAAGGCGGAACGGTCGGCGAAAGTGAGGTGGGGGCGGCGGTGAGGGGAGGCGGCGGCGGCGCGGCGACGGTGGGCGTGGGCTGGGGACGTTTCTAGAGGGGGCTGGGAGGGGTCGAGGTCTTGCCAGGCCTTGCGGGTGCGGAGGGGGGCGGGTTGGTCGTCACGTTCGGTGGCAAAGGTGCGGGCCTCCTGGGGGCAGGCAGGGCGGGGACGGGGTGCACACAGGGTGCGGACAGCTTGGTTCGTCTTCAGGATAGCGTGGGAGCCTGCTGATGGGCTGGCAGGCAGGCGGTCTGCAGTCACCCTACTGCAGTCACGGCAGTAAGTCAGTTTCGTCCACTCAGAGGTCCTCCAAGGTGGCAGGCAGGTGTGCTCTCGTCACTGTGGTATGTTTGCTGTATGGGCATGGCGTGCCATGCAAGCCCCTCTCGTACTGTGGCAATCCGCAACTCATGGAGCGGTTGCTCTCACCGCTCTGGTGCGTGCCGACTCAACGCGTCGCTGTTGCAGCGGCCGCACGCGCAGCAGCTGCTGCTGCTCCTGCTCCTCACGCAGGCGCCGGGCGGTCTCTGCCCGCTTGACGCGCATAAACTCCTGTGCGCATGTGCACGCGAGTGGGGGTGGACACACGCACGCATGCAAGCGTGCGACTTCCCTTGCGGTGACTCACTCAGCACACTGCACAGCGCCTGGCACATCGCAGGTGCTGGTCTCCAAGCGCCCCCAGCACCCAAGCACCCTCTCTCCCTCACCTGCAGCCGTGCGTGTGCCTCCTGATCCACTTTATCCACCCGGGCCGCCCCCGCCGCCCCCTCCCCCATCCCGCTTCCCACCCCAACAGGCTCTTCCTGCATCACCACCATGGGCCCCAGCGCCAGCAGCGCCTGCCCGCCCTCTCCCTCCCCCTGCTGCTGCTGCTGCTGCTGCACTAATGGCGCTGGGTCGAGCACTGCGGGCGCGTGGCCTGATTTGGCCATGTGGCGGCGCCAGGGCTTTGCATATTCACCGGGCGAGCGGCGCCCTCCCGCCTTGGTGTCACCGCTGCCATCCGCACCACCCTGAGTTGCTGTTGTTGTCCCTTGCAAAGCCCCTCCTGCCGGCTTGGGCGGGGGCTTGAGTGCTGGGCGTGCGCTGGGTGGGGCCTGCGAGCACACAAGTGGACGAACAGAGCCTTAAGTCACGCACTGTCATGGACCTGCTGAGACCTTCAGGCGCCCACAGGACCTGCCCAAAGCACAGACTGCCGTTGGAAGGCAGGTAGGAAGGAAGAAAGGAAGGAAGGAAGCACCCAGCCAGAGGATGCGGCAGCCCTCACCGTGAGCGGGACCAGGGCCTTAGCGTCCTGCTCTGCCACCTGGTTAGCGGGCTGCACCGCCGCCTGCAGCTGCTGCACCTGGTGCTGCTCCGCCTCCACCTGCGCCTTGCTGCTCAGGCTAGCCTGCGAGCGGCGCACCCACTCACACGCAGCTGCCAGTGTGCCTCACTCGAGGTGCACACACACCGAGCACCCAAGGTGTCCACCTGTGCAATGCATGCTGCTGTCCATGGGCCTGAGAGGCGAGGTGGTCATACTGTAATCAGGGAGAGCAGCTTGACAGGCGCTTCGGCTTGAGCTAAACACAGGTGGCCTGGTGCTGCAGGTCATCTGATACGCCTGTCTGCCTGACACTGCGTGAGGTGTCCAAACAGATTCAACCACAAGCCCCACCTGCTGCCTTGACCGCTCCGCCATACTCAAGGCCGCCTGCACCCGCTGCTGCGCCTGCTCGTGCGGCACTGGGCTGGGCAGCAGCTGCGAGTGCAAAGCCAGCACCCACACACGCTGATTAAGAAAGCCTCGCTGCACCTGGCCTGCAGCACTAGTGGCAGCCGCCAAGTGGAGTTCTGCCCACCCGACCCGTTGGCTGCTTGCCAGTCACCCGCTGCACCTTTGGGTCCGGCTTGGCGTGTGCCCGCCTTGCCATGGCGGCAACGGGCGGGGGCACGGATGGTGGAACGCTAGCCGCGGACCTGATGACGAGCTCAGGCTTGAGGCTCCTGTTGTTGCCTGCCCCGGCCCTGGATGCACCACCGCCAGCGCCGCTGCCTGCGCTGCGCCTGGCGGCGTGTCCCCCGGAGCTGTGGCCCTCTGGGCCCGGTGCGCCACTGGCCTGCGAGCCAGCGAGGCTCGCTGTGCGCCTGCCATGCGCCCCGCCGCTGCTGGCGCGTTGCGGTGTGGGTGTTTCCGGGGGGACAGGTGAGGGGCGCAGCAGCAGGTTGAGCTCCAGAGGGGCGTGCCGCGCCACCAGCTGCATGAACTCCGCGCTGAGCGGCAGGTCCGTTGCTGCTGCATGGCGGGAGCCCCTGCTGTCCGGCGCCGCCACGCCGGAGCTGGCGCGGCTCATGCCCCACGGGCTGCCTCCAAGCTGAGGAGGAGCTGGCGCAGGTCAGTGCACCTGCAAGCACGCCATTTTCTTCTGCTTTTTGTTGCTTTTGTTTTTGGAGGGCTGTCGAGCATGGCGGTCAAGGGGCCACAGGAGCTTCTCAAAAGCCGAAGCGCGCAGACACAAGCGATTAGGACACGGCCAATGCGCCATCTTGCAGCGCAGACGCGTGTTCGGACGCGATTCCGCCCGCCTCGTGCGCCCGAGGAAGCAGGAGAAGCAGGAGAAGCAGAGAGCACCGGCAGCGTGCAGTGGAGTCGTCACTGGCATCGCAGTCAGGAACGCTGCCAATCAGGTCAAGCTGGAGCGGCAGGCGGCATGGACCAACGCGCGGCGCAAGCTGGCCTCTGCAGCCAGGCGGCGTGCCCGTCGTGCCGCATGAATGTGCGTCCTCTCGTCCCCCACGCCGTCCTTAACGCAATGCTGCAACCTGCGTTGGGGGAACGTTTGCGCCCCTGTTGCGGCTGTGGCCGCGGGCCGCCCGCCGTGTTGCCCACAGCAGAGATCCCGGGTAGCTGATCAGCAAGTGGCCGCCCAATCGTTGGTCCTTCAATATTCACAGATTCTCCCCTTGCAGACTGTTAACACGCAGTGGTGCTGTGGTCATTGCGGCAAGGGGCAAGCGCGCCATCCGCCACCGTTGCCACGCTAGTGGTGCCCGCTCACACCGGGTTCCACCCGGCCTTGAGGCTGGGGCTCGTGCAGTTGGCTGAGTTCATGTCGTACAGCTGCGGATCCGCATAGCCTGCACACATGCCGCGCCCAACACAGCGCAAACGTGAGCGGACGGCAATAGCGCATGCGTGAATGCCAGAGGGCAGAGGTCCCCAAAACAGATGCGCAGCCCAACTATTGCTGTCTGCCTCTCACCGCTGATGGCGTTCTGCATGTTGAGGGTGATGGGCGCAGCCAGGCGGAAGGCCGTGGGGTTGCCATTTGCGTCCGTGATGACCTCAAACTGCTGGGCCCGGGGCAGGTTGGCTGCCTTGGCCACCTGCACCAGGTACGGCAGCCAGGTGGCCCTGGTGTTGCCGCCGTTGGCTGACATGCTGTAGCTTGGCTGGACGTCGGGCCACGCCCCTTGGCCGCCGCCCTGGTTGGTGGCCACCCAGCCGTTGGCGTCAACGTAGATCTCTGCGGGCACGCGCATGCCACAGCCGGGTGGGGCGGACCGTGTGTGTGTGTGCGCGCTTGCAAACAGGGCAGCCCAGCTGCGGCAACCAAGGCAGCACAGGTGTGTTTGCCAGGGCACGCCGGCGGCGGCGGCGGCGGGATACAGCAGAGGCCGCGCCTGAACGAGGCGAGGCGGCGCTCACCAATGGTGCCCGTCTGCTGCACGGTGTACACGTAGATTGTGATGATGCCGCAGGCGTTCTGCGAGGGGTCCATTGGTATCTGCACAGACATGACCGTCGTCTCTCCCGTGGCCTGGGCAGTGGTTGAGCCGGAGGACAGGCCCATGCCTGTGCAAGCGCCACAACACCGGCGATTGGCAGGCTTGGGTGGAACGCGTGGCGTGCCCATGCGCCTCCCTGCAGGCTGGGGCGGATGCCAAGGTATGGGCGGGCAAGCTGCCCTGCGCCTCAGGATGCGACTCACTAGCGTCCACTGTGATGCTCAAGGAAGAGGACTCCTCGTTCGTCGATGTGGTGATGATGCCACCGATCTTGGCCTGCGGTGACCCAATGTTTTGGCGCGGTCAGCAGGCTGCGGCTCGAGCCGGGGCATGCGCTGGCTGGCTGGCCGCAGGCGGCGCCACATCTCTCACCCCAATTGTCCATCCGCGCGTGGTTGAGGTGCTGACGGTGTGGGTGGAGATGATGGACTCCTGAGACGTGCAGGCCTGAGTCCAGGGGAAGAGAAGGTGAGGCAGCACGAGCACCTGGTGAGCACGCTGGAGCGTGTGCACCACGCCCCACTGGGCCGAGGCACGCACGGCCCAGCTTTCCCCACGACGCCTACCGGCGTTCCCTTTCTTTCCTTCTCACCTGAGTCGAGACGGGGTTGTAAGGGCAGAACTGGTGGCCGACGACGCTCTGGGTGGCCGACGACGTTGTGCTGTTGGCTGTGAGCCCAGTCATGCCAGTGGTGACGTTGATGCCCGACGTGCCCGGAAACGCAGCCGTGGCCCACGTGGTGTTGAACACGAGGTCCACATCGCTGCATGTGGCAGGGCGGCACGGCGTACAGGTGAAAGGGAAAGAAAGAAAGAAAGGGAACGCCGGTAGGCGTGAATGAGGAAGCTGTGCCGCAGGCCCCAGCTACCGTGGTACAGGTGAAAGGGAAGGGGGCTGTTCGCGTGCCATGGCGATCGTTGGCGCCTGTGGCGCACGCAGGCATCTGCTCTGAGGGCTGCCCGCCTCACCAGTTGGCGCCTGACTCGTGGAAGCAGACGTCAATCACCAGCTGGGTCACCATGTCGTAGTAGTCCTGCACGCCAATGTCCTGCGCGGCCCTGGTGGACAGGCTGCTCACGTCCAAACCGGGTGGCGAGGCGGGGGACGCAGTGAGGCCGCGCAAGACCCTGGCGCCTGCAGCATCAGGACAAGCACGGCTGTGAGTGGTGATCTGGTCCTGAATGGCTGATCCTGAATTAGTCAGCGATACTATCGGCCTGGCGTGCGCAGTGGGGCCGCGGACCTTGGCACAGCGAGGGGCTCAGCGCGAGCGCGAGCACGAGGAGCGCAGCTCCGCACGATGAGGCACGCGGGCCCCCGTTCGAGTGGCTGCGGTTGGGTGTTGACACCATTTGTGCGTTCTGGTTTGGGCGAGGTGTGCGGACCGGGGCGAACTTGTGCTGCACCGGGGAGCTTGTGCTGCATCGGAGTAGGCTGGCCATTCCCCGTCACAGACCAATTGGACGGCCGGCCTGGCGGGGCGTGCCCCACACTTGATTGATCGGCGGGGCTGCTGGCAGGGTGCTCCACGGCACAGAGTGATTGAAATCGTTCGACCCCAAGCTCTCCGAGGTGCGCTCCACAACCTAATTGCAAGCGCTCTCTCTCCCTCGCTCGTTCGCTCACTGACGCCTTCCCGAGCTTTCGACCACAAACGCACAATCACCAGCAGTACGCCGGCACAGATGCCTCGCCACGCAGGATCCGCAGCCCGTTGCTGCCTCCTGGGCGTGGCCGTGCTCGCCATGACGACAGCCGCGTTCGCCACTCAGCAGGGTGCGTGCTGCCACCATGGGCACACATCCGGCGCAGGGGTCGTGAATGGAAAGGAAGGAACACACAGGCATACTGAAGCACACCAACCTTTGCCCAACCACCTTTTGTGCGCAGGAGCGCTCGTGAACCTGCGGGTCCTCGAGGAGAGGGTAGCCGGCGAAGGCGGCGCTGGCGCTCCACACGGGCGGGCTCTTCTGCAAAACTCTGGCGCTGTGGGGACGGCCCTGATTAACAACATCGTCAACGTCATCAACAGAATCTGCACGTACGCGAGCGGCGGCGAAAGCTGCACGCCCGACCTGAACGGCACCACCGACTGGTGGGTGGCAAGCCCAAAACGCTCCGAGTCACTGAGCGGCTCCGCGTGCCAGCCACGTTGCAGCTCGTGCCAGCCACGTTGAAGCGGCTGCTGCGACCGCCGTGTGCCCAAAGGCGCAAGCAAGCACAATCAGCTCAGCGCGTCGTGCGCTTTCAACGTGCGCGTGCGCAGGTGGCGACAGAACTTCCTGCAGTACCCCACACTGAACGTCTCGGTGAGGAATTACGCCCCGTCAGCTGTAACACGGGGGCTCTCTGACACGCTGTGGCGACAAGACCCATGGTGCTGTCCCTTTTGGTGCATGCGCCTCGCGCACGCGCAGTTCGGCTTGACCCCACCGGTCTTGCAGCCCGCGGAGCTCCAGGTGCTGCAGAACAGGACGGTAGGACAGTTGTTCTGCCCGTGGCGGCCGTTCCACTACAAATGTCAACTCGTGAGTGAGGAAAGCGGCTTTCACTGGGCAGGGCTAGGGTTAGCCAGGGCCAGCAGCGGTGCGGATGTTCCTGTTCTCCTGGCCCGTGGGAACCCATCCGTCTGCCGCTGCCGCGGCCCCTCGCCCTGTAGGACAAGCAGGTCTACCAGTCGACGGCCACCACCAGCACGGACAGCTGGCAGGCATCAATCGGTACCACGATCAGCTTCTCCCAGACGTTTGGCTTTGAGCTCCTGGGCAACGGCGGCAAGGGCGGCATCACGGGCTCGGCCAGCTTTGCATACAGCTGGAGCGGCTCCAATGCCACCATTGACATGGAGCAGAACACGGCTGTGCAGAGTGTCCAGGTACGACGCGGCTGGAAGCAGCTCGGTCCGCGCGGAGGTGCCCACCGCAGCCACGGACGCTGGCTGCATGCAGCCGTTCAACCAACCGCGTGTGTACTTTGGCCGCTGCTGTGTGCACCCCCCGCAGATCGACGTCTACCCACAGAACAACACCTGCCTCCTGGTCAGCACCTTCATGCAGGTGGTGCAGGCGAACGCCACGCAGACCGCCTTCGTTGACGTCAGCAACTACGTGGGGACGTCGCAGGACCCAGCTGTGTGAGTGCGCATCTGCCGCAGCGTGCAGCGCAGCGCACTTGCACTCTATGTACCGCTTTCGTGCTCCTCCCTGTCACCCGTCTTTCCTCCTGCCTGCCGAACAATCGTGCGCGCCTGCGCAGGTCCTGGCCAGACCAGTACTGGGACGATTACAGCGGCGTGGCAAAGTCCTACCGCGCCTTCTCCCTGCCCAGAGCTATGCTGTGGCTCCAGGCGCAGTCCATCGTGAACAACCTGACGTTCCCTGAGCTGGACCGGTGGGTGCCGTTCCCCAACGGCACGCACGCGCGCGTCAGCCTGCCCATCGCCATCAACTTTGACGTCGGCACCAACGGGTGGATCACGGAGAACTGGCAGGACAAGGGCAGCGCCTTTTGCATCCAGCACGAAACCCAGCAGGCGCGCCGTCGCCTGCGCGCGGCGTTCAACGAGCCGTACGCTGACGACGAGGTGGTGGGCCATGACTACGTGGACGGCCGCCGCGTGCCCATCATCAAGGCCAGGCGCATGCTCTGAGGCACAATAGTCTTGGCACGTCTTGCTCGTCTCGTGCTGCTCTCTGAATCGTTCTGCCCGCGTTGGCTCTATCGGTGTAAATAATCAAAGGCAGTTGTCGGGCGTAGACGGTGCGAGCAACTCAAAAGATGCGCACATATGCAATTGCGCTGCGGTGCCGTCGGCATGTTGGCATGTCAGGCTTGAGCGCTCTCTCGGCGTGGACAACTGCACGCCAAAAGCTCAGCTGCTGTCGTGCGTGCATAGCGCTCTGACCCGCTCCGGCGTTGGAACAGGCGCACGCACGTTCTTGCTGGCCTGGACCAGTCTGCCTTGCGGTGGGCGCATTGGCGCGTTGCATTGCGCACGATGGGTCAGGCAGACAACTCTGTGGGTAGCACAGCCACAACCCCAGGGGCAGCAGCCTCGGCACAGCGACGCACTGGATGGCTTCGTGCTGCTTGATTGCGTGACTTGGCGGGACATCCTCTCAGGGCAGCTCCCGCAACGCCTTGGTTGCGGTGCGGCGGACCGACGCAGGCCACCCCCTGCAAAGCGAGGGGGAGCACAGCCCGTGGGGTCCCACGCAGGCGGATCAATTGATCACTGGGGCCGGCCTGCAGCAGGGTGGCACTCAATAATCACTCTGCTGTGCGGCCAGCCCGCCAACCCGCCAGCAGCACCCCTCGCGGCAGGCCTCCTCAAGCGAGTGACGCAGCGCTATGACGAAGAGACAGCCGGCCTTTAAGGCCCCAGTGCTAGCCTGCTCTCTCGATACACTCGACACACGCTGGTGCTCCAACTCCGAATGCCAACCCAAAGCATGCCCGCCGCACGGTGTCGAGGTGAGGGCGCGTCCCCGGAGAGCGCGCACCCGGTGCGCGCGAGATATCTGATCACAATTACAAGCGTTGCGTTCGTTCTCCCCCCGCCCCCGTTCTCCCACGCTGCAGGAGCCTCGCCCTCCCTTGCACTCGCGCTGTTCCTCGTCTCGGCGGCGGCCACCTCGGCCGCCACCTCTTTGCCACCCCCCTGCAGCCAGCAGGTGGCCTGGTCCCAGTCCTGTGCAATGGACGGGCAGGACTGGTCGCTGTGCATGCCCACCGGCGGCTGCACACTCATCAGCTCTGGGGGCTGGGACCCCAGCGTGTGCTCCCAGACGGTGCGCCCCTC
This sequence comes from Chlorella sp. KRBP, assembly GCA_004335735.1. Lineage (NCBI taxonomy): Eukaryota > Viridiplantae > Chlorophyta > Trebouxiophyceae > Chlorellales > Chlorellaceae > Chlorella > Chlorella sp. KRBP. Next base: position 24,453 of record QAXK01000711.1, read on the forward strand.
ATACTGCGTTCTGCTCATGCCCACCTCCCTGCCCCCTCCCTGCCCTCACCCGTGTGTGTGCGCTGCTCGACCCTGCCCTTTTGTCCGTATTCGCAGTGCCTCTTCAACAGCAACGACCCAGCCTACACCCCAGGCGCCTGCGCGCCCAGCCAGCCCAACAGCTGTCCACCTGGTGGTGCCTACTTCACCTGCCTCTCCGGCTCCATCGCCGGCTCCTGCCGCAGCGCCACCCAGGGCTGGGTGCCCCAGTGCTCCAGCCAGTGCCTCATCGGAGGCTCCATGCCTCCTCCCTCCACGCTACCGCCGCCGCCACCGTCCGCGCCCGACGCCAGCCCGCCTCCGTCGCCTCCCTCGCCATCCCCGTTTCCTCCGCCGCCGTCCGCACCCGACGCCAGCCCCCC